>CAUYQG010162888.1:0-11669 GCA_963574415.1 Tarsius wallacei
GGGGTTTTTTCCCTCAAATGGGATGGGGTGGGGGGGATGCACGCCGGGGCCCCCCCGGGTCGGGGGGGGGTGGGCGGGGGGGGCCCCGGCACACCCTTTGTGGGCCAATGTGTCTCACCCAAACAAAAAAAAAAAAAAAAAAAAAACACTGTTCAAAACTTCACACTCTTCCTTTGACCATGAAAAGGTGTGATCAAGAGCTGCTTCAGGCTCCTAGAGAAACATGCCCTCTTTTGGCCCACTGGGTACCATCAAGTAAAACTACTGTAATGGACTAATTACCCTTAGTGGACCAAAGCCTGAATCAATGTCTTCCACCTGTTTCTCTACCATAAAGTTGTTCAGGCAATGAGAGGACAGAATTAAAGGTTTTCCCTTTCTCAAAATGATGACATTACCTTATTTAGGAGTTCTGCTGTTCCACCTTCATTAAGTGGAACAAGTTTTGGCTTTGTGAGATCTATGATGGGCTGAAATGAAATAAAGAAACCAAACTGAAATCACTACAGAAAAAAGCATATATAGTCATTGAACACTTGCACTTTCTAAATAGAATACACTGTATATAATAATATCCTCTGGCATGTCAATTCTACAGGTGTGGGGATTTTTGTTGGTTTCATTCTCTGTTATGTCTATGTTCCAGCAGTGCCTACGATGTGCCTGGCCCACTGTGCCTGATATATGTTAGAGATAAAAATGAAACCCATTTGTCTACATCTTTAAAAGAAAATACAGATGGACAGGAAATGAGGGAAGAAGGGAGGGAAGGAAGGAGCTCAGAGCCTGATCTGATATAGATCCTAGCATCTAGGGATTAGGATTTTAACCTGTGGGAGGTGAAACAGAGATGTCTACTTGAACTTTAGACTCTGTGAAAAACTACACTATTGGTGAAGATTTAGGCAAGTACACTATAGATGAAGAATAACTTGGCACAAATATTCTGGCAGTTTAGCAATATGTATTAAAAACAAAGAATCCATGCCCTCTGACTCAGAAATTTCTTAACCAGAAATATGTCCCAAAGAATTAACTGAAAAATGTTTTACATGTATATATTCATGGATTTATCTCAGCAATGTTTCACTATCCAGCAACAGGGAATATTGATGATGTATCTATAATGTGGAATGGGAAATGGTCACTAAGAGTTATAAGAATGGTTAGAAGGAGAAGTAGGTAACTACTAGTATTGTTTCCACTTGACAGATGAGTAAAAATGAGGATCAGGTGATCTGCTGAAGGTCACATAAGGTCTGGGGTATGAAAGAGTCAGTATGTATACCCAGCACTGGTATACCCAGAGGTTATACAGTGGGGCTGAGACTGGATTGCAGAGACTGTGTTCGTGTGTAGGACACAGCAGAAAAAACAACTTTTTATATTTACTTTCAAAACTTTTCATTTGCCTGAAAATCTGAGAGACAATTTTTGAATTCTACTCTTGAATTGAGTGCTTTTTCTTAAGAGTTCTCACTTTGACCTCTGAAAGCTTTGAATGCCTTAAGGGCTTTAAATACTGGCTATGAAGACATGGATTTAGAATGACCAAAAAATTACCTTTTTATTTGAAGATGTAATCTCTGCTTTTTCAAATTCTGCAACTTGTTCTAATAATTCTCTTGAATATAAAAGAAAATATAAAAAAGTATTCATTTAAAATAGATATCTATCACATACAAGAATAAAATCACTGGCACCGAGCTATTACATGTCAGAGAGAACAGAGAAAAATGGCCATAACTCCACCACAGCAAAAATGACATTTAGTTACAAATGGCTAGGATTCAAACCATGTGGACTCAAATGTAATTGCCCACAGCACCTAGTATTTTATACCTACTAGGTGTACGATATATATTAACTAGAAATAAATCACAATGTTGAAAAAATATGGTGACATTTGTAGTCAACTCTGTATTTCTGAGGCACTATGAGATTAGTCCACAATATCCTCTGAAAAAGAGCACTGCAGATTCCCAGGAAAGACAGTATGGGGTGAGCCACCTGGTGATTTCCAACGGTGAATGAAAGCTGATGACACGTGCTTACAGAGAGAATGGCAGTGACTACTCTTCTCAGCTTCTTAAGACGTCAGCTTCTCAGAGTTTTCTCACCAGTCACCTAGTGACAGCTGCAGAAATTAAATGCTTTTCCTTCCCTGCCCATAGGCTGTCCTCAGCACTGTTTGCCACTCTGTCCGTGAGCCAATGTGCTGCAACTGTGCTAGGAGGGCAGTTCACAAAGCTGGGCGGTCAGTCCTTTCTGATTTCCGCATTCCTTTTCTTAACTTCATAGATTTTACCATATTTTTAGAAATTAATGAGTTCTTTGATATTATCAGATTAGAAAGTTTTTATTATCTTATAGTTCTTATTTTAAATATAAGTATATATTTTATTTTATTTATTTTTTTGAGTTGGAGTCTCACTCTGTCACCCAGGCTGGAGTGCAGTGGCATGCTCATGGTCACCACAGCCTCAACCTGCTGGACTCAGGCGATCCTTCTGCCTCAGCCTTCCAAGTAGATGGAACTATAAGCGTGTGCCACCATACCTGGCTAATTTTTTGATTTATTGTAGAGACGCAGTCTTACCAAGTTGCCCAGGCTGGTCTCGAACCCCTGAGTTCAGGAAATTCTCCCACTTCTGCCTCCCAAAGTGCTGAGATTACAGGCTTGAGCCACCATGCCTGGCAGTATATAATTTTAAATGCAACTATTTAGAAATAAACTTCCAATGCTACTAGTCTGAATTCATGGTATTTATTATATTTGAATTAATTTTTCCAATGTTTTATAATCTTTCTTGGTTGACCTGTCTATAGAGACTGATTGTAATACTGATCAAGCTAACAAAGATGCCACAAGGAATAATTAATAACAGCCTGAAAAATCTCAATGACCTTTGTAAAACCTAGGAACAGGAGAAACAGATAACTTTTACAAGGGCATGGAGTGGTACCTAAGAGATCACTCAGTGACTCTATGCTTTGCTGCTACCCTAGCCAAATTTTCTCATACACCAGCCCCAAGAAAAGCAGCAGCAGCAAGACTTTCACTAGCTTTTAAAATTATGCTTGGGCCGCTACTATCACACTTATAGGTATGAGTTTTATTACCTGTTTTCAAGCTCAGAGATGTCTGTCTGTAGCTTAAGGTACCACTTCTCAGCTTGTGCAAACAGCTGCCGCAGAAGTAACACATTGGTGTAGGCAGTGTTGATGAGCTCAGACTCTACCTCACTGTGAACAACAGCCTGCAAACCATTCAGGACTTCAGACACCTCATCTATGGTGAAGGTTTCCTCTACCAGCCTGAAAAACAACCGTTATCCATAACTTCTGGATAAACAACAAAAACAATTTACAAAATACAACAAAATTAAGAAACTCACGCTCAAGTCATTTATGGGATTAAAAGATTATAGTGAAAATCTCTCTGGGAATGAGAGATCTGTGACCATAGGCAAGTCACCTCTACCTTTCAAGAGATTTACTAAAACATGTTTTCACCATTACATTGATACTTTCATCTGCTGGGGGTTGAGACCAGATTACCAGATGGGTTTGATGGGTTGAACAGAAAATGGTCTAAGGCTGATGGCCTCTACTATTGAGTTGTTCCTGGCTTATGGCAGTTGGAGATCACTTGGAAGTCTTTTTCACTTATGTCTGACTTAACATTCACCTCTTGTTACAAATCAACTGTGGTCCAACCAAACCTATTATCTCTTGCTACAAATCAATTAACAATTTTGGTACTGGTAAGTTTTTTATGGTTTCCTACTGTTTTCCTCTCCCCTAATTCTCCAATATGTACCACATGGGTGTTTTCTTGCTAATTGCCATACCTTAGGGTCCTACTCTTTTAATTAGTAACTCAAGTAATTAAAGTTCTAGAATCTTTAATACAGTGAGCCAATCATTAATCCACAAGCCCTTCATGATTTCCTGACTGCCCTTCTGAAGATCTGTCATCCCATAATTATCATCATGTGTATGTCTGATAATAGATTCATTGCTTCCACTACAATACCATTTCTTGAGTTTCATATATCCACAAGGCTTAGTGTAGCTGCTCTCAGTGAATAACTGATCATGATAATTCCAGAGACAGTTTGTATGGCCTCTGCTATGGCATCCCATACAGGAAGCCTCCACATTCCTATTTGGTTTCCTTAGAGTTCTTGCATACCTGCTCTCCTTGAGGTCTTGGAAGCAGGAATCTACAGTTTTGAGTCTCAAGCCTCTCTTTGAACGAGCAAAACGCATATAATTAATAACTTCATTTTGATGGTGCTCATTTAGGCCCAACTCTGCCTGAAAAAGAAAGAAGTAATTTAATTGTTAGTCTTGAGAACCTGACGGAAGAACCACAATGAAAATATACAAGCTATCCTGTAGTAAAGACTGCTGTTTAGTGAGAGACAAAGTTATGTATTCTTTAAGTCACTTAACCTCACAGAAAAAAACAGCAACTCTATTACAGCAACTTAATCTTACTCCATCAAATACAGCTTTAAAAAGTTTATTTAGTTTGGAAAGAGCCACTAACTGGTCTTTACTTTAAACCAGATAAGAGCTTGACAGATATTTAAGAGGCAAGCAAGGAGGAAGGCTTAGCAGCCAAAGAGTAGAGCAGGCCAGCCAAGAGCAAGACATCAGTCATGTGAGTTGGATTTGTAATTAAATTACTGATGAGCTTTACAAAGTGGTTTGAGTAGCCTATGCATTTAAGGTCTGGAAGACAGAATGGAGATAGCAAGAGTAGAAGGGGAGAGAGATGGAAACCTTTAAAGTCTCAAATGCAATGTTACAGCTGTATATGCACCTGAGTTGTGACTAACAAGACAAATTTCCCAGGCATAATAACAACTGAACACTTAGAGACAGTATTACTTCTGGTAGTCACATCAGTATAGGCAAGTATATCTCACAATTTGGAAATATCTCAAAACAATGTCACAATTTGCTAAAATAAACCACAAACACATATTCTCAATTATTCACTGTCTATAGTATTACATTCACACTCTTTACCCCTCAAAACTTTCCAAACTCTTTCTCTAATCCTGTTTCGCAGAATTCTACTATATGAATACTCTACTTTCACCAAAATAGTCTGCTCATCAGACCTGAAGCATAACTTAAATCTCCTGCCTTGACTTTTACTCATGCTACCCTGACCCTAAAAGTTTCTCTCTAGTCATCTGAATCCTATCCGGCGGTATGCTGGTATGTTTAACAGTTGGCTCTATAGGTAGGGAGGTCCTGATTTGTAGCCCTTGCTGATTTCCATGGTGTAAATACTTCTACCGTGGCTGATTTCAAGGCTTCAATATAATGTTGCTGAATGCAGAGGTGAGAAGACATATATACAATTGGCTGTCCCCAGGTAGTATACACATGCTCTGCCACATCACTGAATTCTTACTCACCCTCCAAGGCCTACTCTGTTTTATGCACTCTGTGATACCTCCCAATATATCTTCAGTAACTACAGAGCTATGCCTTCCTCCAAAACTAGCATATATCATCTCTGCAACTTCTTGGACACCACCACGGACTGATTACTACCTTACACTATTAGTCATTTTTCCCCCAGATGTTGCTCTTCTAACTAGATTGTAAACTCTGTGAAGGAATGAATCATTTCTTACAACACACAACACTTAGCATAGTGCCTTGTGCAGAGCAGGAGGCCGATTCCTATCTGTTAATTCCTTTCTCTCTTGTTAAGGAGAGATAAGACTGTTCTAGGACCAAGAAAGAAAAAAGTACTCAAACTGAGGAGGATAAAGGACAGAAAAGTTCCTTTAAAATGGATAGCAGTAAAGAAAGGGAGCAGAAATGGACAGCTGAGTTCAACAGGGAAAAGAGCCTAGGAAATGGCTATCCACAAACCTTTGCTTCCGTTGTATACTATGTGTATACAGGCCATTAGAAAGGAGATGAAATAGGTGGATGTGTGTATAAGTAGACAAAGGACTGAATTCAAAACCTGGTTTACCAGGTTTAAGTCTAGCTATGAAACTATCCACCTGTGTGACTGTTACCAAGTCACCTAAACCTCACTGACATTAGTTTTGCCATCTGTTAAATGAAAGGTAGATATGATGATCAGCTCTACAATGTTTAGAAACAATGAGAATTATTCAAATGGAGAAGTCAGAATTTGTTTGAATTTTGTTGCAGAAATATTCTATTAAAATTTAGAAAAGAGCTGAAAATATATGTCAAAAAATCCCACCAGAGCTCTGCCAAGCTAGTGCCTTGAAATTGTACCATAAAGTGTGTGTGAAGGAGAAGGAGGTAGAAGAGGAAAGGGTAAAGTACCAGAAATGGTTCCCTATTCCTGACCATGCCAACAAGCCCATATATGATTTACTGAGAGAAGTACAAGGAAGAAACTGATGATAAAATGAGTGCACTCTAATAAAAGCTATCATATATTGAGTACTTAATATTTTAGCAGGTACTGTGCTATTTATTTCATATGCATTATCTCATTTATCATTTTAACAACTCTAGTGTAGTTGTCTGCGATTTACTAATAAAGAACCTGAGCCTGACTCCATAGCTTCAGTTGTTAATTGACAAAAATTTGATAAATTGATACAAAGTAATGACAGAAGATGGAACAGGAACAAGTATCAATTTTTGTAAGATTTTTTCAACTGATTCTTGTGATATTTTAGAGAAATCAAGAGAATGAATGGGACAGGCTCTAAACTCAAAAAGGGTAAGGAACGGTCCGTTATGTTCACAGTTGTATTCTCAGCTCCCAGATGATACTTGGAACACAGTGTGGGCTAGATAGGAATTCTGGTTGCTGAGGTACTTCAGTAGCGTTTTTAACTGGCGCTCTCAATCCTGGTTTCATCTCTTTTTCTGATCACTTAAGTACTGTGCATTATTCTAGGCATGATTGGTATTTAAGTTGGCATCTATATCCGCTGGAGGAATTAGTGGTCTTCTTTAAGCAGGCTAAAACAAAGGAAACGTCCCCCAAATTTCCTCAGCTGTAAAATGGGATGCTTGGATTCTCAATATCGTTTCCACATCAGAAAGTTGGATTCAATCAACTTCACACAGAAAGCTGGGTTTGTTCTCCTTTCTCAGCTGGTTAGCACGTAATTTTTTACGTAGCGAAAGGGGTGCGCGCGCGCGAGTTCGTGTGTGTACGTGTGAAAAACTCAGAGCTTCTTGAAATAGAGAGAGAACCTTGCTTGAGCCTTGGCCGGCAGCGGTTCCCTCTGGCTCTCTTCACCCGCCACCTGCGAGTTGTGACTTGGCTCGGCCATCCCAAGGCAGGGACAAGAAACGAAGAGACGCGGCTGAGCGCGGCGGCCAGGAGAAGGTTTCACCGAGGATTATCCCGGAGGGGCTTGGGTAAAAGTTAATCGAACCTCCCGCGCCCGGCGCAGCCTTCTTCCTCAGAGAGGCTGAGGAGCGCAACTCAACCCACACGCCATCACTCCGGGCCCACCCGCTCCGCGTCTGCAGCCCTGGCCGTTGCTCTCTCCTGGGCGCGGTGCGGCGCTAGCGGACCGGTTACTCACCATGGCGGCAGGCGGCAGGCGGCAGACAGGAGTCGGTAGTCTAAAGGAGCGAGAGAAGTCGGGCAAAGACTCGCCAAGCCTGGAATCACCGAGGGCGGTTGGACCGCAGAAGATGCGGAGGGAGGGTAGGTTGTTTAGAAGCCTCTGGTTGCTAATGGGAACGGAGGCACGTGGTCTGCAGTTGTGCACTTTCATTGGCTCTCAGGATCACACGACAGGAAGTACCGTATGACCTGTCGGTCGCCGCGTGCGCATTGGTTTCTAAAGCCGGAAGTCCCACCTTTTTGTGCCACGTTAGCTTTGGGAGCCGACTGCCGTTGCCAATGGTAACGGGAGTGTGGGGGAGTTGCCTAGGACCGCCAACGCGCTTGCGCGCTATGGGGCTTTCGTGTCTGGATGGTTGGGAAGGTCATGTCCCGCACTTCCCTGCGGTTTAGGAACCCTCATGGGAGGTGGCCCTGAGAGCCAGTTTCACACCTTTCAAAAGTCTCCTGGCGCGTCGGGCGGGCGCGGCCCAAATCTATTTATTTCTTCAGGGTTTCCTACCTGAGCGTCAACGTGGCTGAGGCAGGCCAATGACACCAATGCTTCCAGGTTTTTAGATGGCGCTCCCAACGACCCCTGCCTCTCCCTACTCTTACCATTATTATTACTATTATTATTTTTCTCGTATATTCCTGGTAAAAGTCTCTAGCGTCTTTTTCCATTTAAAAAATGCAAAAAGCGTTGGCTTTTTCAAGGAGCAGTGAATTTAAAAAATTTCGTTATGCTGAGAACAAATTCCCCGGAAATTCTGATTCATGAAGTCCAGCTTGGGTCCTTGGAATCTGCACTTTTTAACTGACGTTTCAGGAATGAGCACGGACAACTCTTAAGAAACACTGTCCTAGTAAGGACAAAAGTGTAGAGTGAGATAGATCGTTGCAGATACCAGTGACTGGGAGTCCTCAGATGACCCGGAGCGGATGTGCAGGCAGTTGATCACAGAAGGATTGCAAACCTGGGAGCAGTAAACAGGGCTCTCCTGTGTTTGATTTGGAGCACTCCAAAGCATAGAAGAATGGTCTGGAGACTCTGACTTGGCTATGGCCAAGCTCCCTACTCTTTGCCCCTGCAGTGGCACCTGGGCACAATCTCTCTCTTCTTACAAGGTCCATAACCGGCAGATTCTGTCAACCCTGCATAACGATGCCCTTCAAGCTCAGTTGAATTTTCGCTTTACCATATCACTTCTCACATTTCTGTTCAGTGAGTGTCGAATTTGATAACAATGGTTGCCATTACTTGGCGCTTACTATGGCATTAAATAGTGAGTTCCACACCAGTAGTAAATCCTCAGAATATTTGGTTCTTTCTTACTTCAGTGGACATTCATTGTGTTCTCATAGTGAGACGGTCACTTCACTAAGTGTTAGGGGTGCAAGATAAATAAGGAATTTCACTTAAATTTTTTTTTTTTGTAGGTAAGTAAATAAATTTTTTCATCAGTTTGCATTGCTGAAAAAACTTTTCTCACAGGGAAGCTCCTGTGCTTGCTATGTGTTATTAATTCAGAGGAACCAAAGGAGTGGGTGTGTAATGCAAATGTTACATTTATGAAGATGTTTGTGGCTTGGGGATTTTTAAAGTCCTTCTGCAAAACTGCATCAGTTAGTTATTTTAATTTTAAATTCTGTTTTAATCTGGACTTTCCCATACCAAGGAGGTAATACTATCACTGTTAGCTAATCTACTCAACATAGTTAAATGTTGTTACAAAAGTTGTCTAAATAGTGTCAGCAAATATCAACATACATATTTGGTCTTAAATTGATGAATTTGGCTCATGAAAAGGTTGAACTTGTACTTGAGGTTGTTTATTAGCTTTGGTCAATCAAAGCAAACAATTTGAGCTGTGAGAGAGAACAACCCACCCTGGTTTACTAGTGAGCTTCTTAGGCTCCTTGCATTAAAACATTGTTATAACAATTTAAAGAATATATGTGTGTGTATATCTGTGTAAATTTGGAGGGAGGTCAGAGACAAGTATATTTTTTACCTTTTTAGCATAGTTCAACATAAAAAACAATATCCTTTCTTCTTTCATATTATTATGAATATTAGGAGTTTATAAGTCACCAGTCATAATACTAAGACCACCTATTTCAGGGAGTTTGCAACCTAGACTTGGCAAAACGAGGTCGTGGTTTTTGGCCATGGGAAAAGTAGTCATGGTGTTCTTAGGAATGTTGACAGATTTCACTCATTCTACCACTATTTACAGAGCCCCTAATGTATGTAAGATTCTGTGGCCATGATAGTGAATTTGAGGGAAAATCTAAGAGAAGAAGTGAAGGAACTCAGAAAACCCCAGCTGCCCCAACTCTATACATTTTGGGGGTTGGGTGCAGGGACTAAGGTGTGGCTTAAGTAGACAGAGGATTTAAAGAAAATTATAAAGTAAAAAAAATACAAGTAATACACAGAAAATGCAAGACTCTTGAGGGTTATATGGGAAAGAGGAAAGTTGGAGAAACACTGAACTGGTGGAAGGTGGAAAGTGGCTAGGAGTAGATAATTTTGAGAGATGATTTTGAAGAAGGCATAATCTTTGAAGTATACCTCCCTACATGTAATTCTACCAGGGTCCTTTCCAACTTCCCCATCTTGCTACTGAGAAAGAGCCAAGACTTTAAAGAAGAGCTCAGGGTCCTTTCCAACTTCTCCACCTTGCTACTGAGAAAGTAGCCAAGACTTTAGAGAACAGCCAGACTAAAAGGCCTCTTTATAGGAGATATGGCATTTGAGTAGGTCTCCAACAAGCTAGAGGCTATTTTCAGTTGCTTTCAAAACTACCTAGTGACCAGCTGAGTATTGGAGGGTGCTGACAAATTAGATTAGTGGAATCACTATCACATGCATTAAAGGAGGTTGGGCAAGGAAGTGGTTTACCATAAGATACAACTACCTTTAAGACTGTATGGATGATGGCAATTACTTGCCCAAATTATAGATTAGTTCCACTGATAAATTTCAATGCATTGACAACACCCCAAAGGAAACAAACATCACAACTATCAAAAGGTTAAGACTTGGTTATGGGGCATACCTTCTTGTGAAGTACAAGAACAATTTATTGTGAAGATACTATGCCCAAATCCTTATTCTATACTCCCATGTGCATATACATTTGAGTTAAACCCACAAGCTCAGTCCTTCTATTCAGCAACTGTTCATGGAAAGCTGGATACATGACATATGTTATGGGGAAGGGAACAAGATGCCATCAATCCCTTTCAAAAATGGCCTTATAATCAAGTCAAGGGAAAATGCAAGCTTGCAAAGCAATCTCAAAGCAGTTAGTAAGTAGTCAGGAAAAGTATTAAGTAGTCCGAGTAAGTAAGGAGTAGGTAGTCAGAGAAGAAAGTTGTCACCTCTATTGAGGATAGAGAGGAGAGGTTCAGAAAAGTCTTCCAGAAGGCAGCAGAAGGCCTTAAAAGGTGTGTGGAAGAGTAGTGGGTGAGCATAATGATTGTGGAGGAGAGAGGGTTATTCTGAACAAGGAGCCAGAATTTTCATCAGATGCTGCAGTAGAAGTGTCCAGAAATGTACATTTAGCTGTATTCTTATTTCAAAGGGCAAACTACCAAAAAAGATATACTGGTATCCTGTACAGTGATTGAGCATCTTTAAGAGTGTATTATTCATAAATGTGGGCCTTCCTAAATCTGTGATCTTCCCTAAATGTTTACCTAGACTCTGGCAATATAAGGGTGTCACCAACTGCATCTTATCTTAGAAAATGGAAGCAAAGGCTTAAATGTGCTCAGAAAGTTTTACCTGTGGGGCAAAGGAGGGACTGTGTTGACCTTTGGAAGATCTGAATAGTCTAGTGTAGGCTGTGTTCATGACTGGAAGTCGGTAAATAATGCCTGATAAATACAGTGAAGGTGAAAGGAAATGCCATTCTCAGCCAGTTTCTACAAGTTTGTCTTCTCCACTACTACATTTCAAGCTCCTTGAAGGAAGAAATCTTTATTATATGATCAATTTGGACTTCCCATCAAGGGCTGGGCCATAATAAGCTCTGAGCAATGCTTGCAGAGTTGAATTGAAGGTAAACAG
>CAUYQG010162889.1:0-11917 GCA_963574415.1 Tarsius wallacei
GAGCCCGTGGGTTTGAGACCTGCCTGGGCAACTTGGTGAGACCTCATCTCTACAATAAATCTAAAATTAGCCGGGTGTGGTAGCGCGCGCCTGTAGTTCCAGCTACTTGGAAGGCTGAGGCGGAAGGATCGCTGGAGCCCAGCAGGTTGACACTGAAGTGGCCTTGAGTGTGCTACTGCACTCCAGCCTGGGCGAAGGAGTGAGACTCCAACTAAAAAAACAAAAACAAAAACAAAGACAAAGAATGCTGAATGAACCACGTATAGGTTACCCATGTGAAAAATCTGACTGTTGGAGATAAGTGAACAGACATTAGCAGAGAGAAGTTGTGGAAGTTTTGCTTTTTCAATCTACCATTTACATTATTTGTTAATGTTCAAATAAGAAAACTGGGGTCCTAAAAGGTTATCTAACTTGTCCAAGTCATGCAGTCATGTAGTTTGTCAATAAAATATCTGTTAACAATTGATATAATATCCTTAGAGGAAGCAGTGTAAAAGCATGACTGTAATACACAGAGAAAAGATAGTCAAAAGTGAATATTGGTGGTCATTGTTCCAGAAATCTACATCCGTGCTCCTTGACCCAGTGCTCAACACCCTCCACACCAGGGTCTGCTCATTACATGGGGAAGTTAATGCAAAGCTGAGCAGGCTTATTTACAGTTGTGTGTTGTGTAATAGAGTGTGGGTGAAAGGTACCTTAGTGTGCGACAAAGAATCAGCATTTAGGGCTCCAGAGGCAACTCTGCCACTAGCCTGCTGCGTGACCCTTGCCAAGTTATTGCTGCTTGGCCTCCCTTTCCATTTGAAGAGAGAGGACTTGAATTAGACTGAATCCTTAATGGACAGTTCACAGGCTAGAAGCTACCATCAAGCCCCAATCACAGGGGTGAAAGATAGCCATGAATGAGCCATGAGGAGGACTTTTTGACTCAAAAATCTCTCCTCTCTTTGTCTCTCTTCTGTTCTACAGATCCCTGCCCCTAATATCAAATAAAACTTTCCTTCATTCATAGCTAATCCTGATCCTTCTTCACATAGAAGGATAAATTTCCTAGACCTGTTGCTGTCTAAGTTTCTTTCCTGCTCCAGTATTCTGAATATGTGGAAGGCACTCTGGACCAGTTAGAAAGCTTGAACTTCTCCATCTAGTTAAGGTCTGTTAGTCATTCAGTAAGTTTGCTTATCTAATAGTAATTAAATTACTCTCTTCATGGGAATATTGTAAAGTTTAAGTGCGTTAACTCACTCAGAGCTCTTAGAACAGTGTCTTACATCTGTGGAGGTTTAGCAAAATTAGTTATTTCCATTACTATTTGTTTCACTGTGACAGAAATTTATTGATCAGGTAAGAGTTCAAAATTTAGCACCACTGGGGAGACAGGAACCTAAAAGAAGGAGATCTACTGGATTGGTGAAAATGCAGTCAATCCTTGGGGACAATATTTTAGATCTGAACTGCCACAGTTGGATCCTGCTTTGAGTGCTGCTTCTACATTGCTGTGCTGTGCCTCAGTCTGAGACATGGGCAACTCTGGCTATTATTGTCAGAGCCTCCGAGGTTGGGTTCGAACTTGGTCAGATCTGAAGTCCGCATTATTTGAGGAATCAGGGTATGCAGTACAGAGCTTCAGCAAAATCCTTCATACAAATGGAGCAAAATGACTGCCCTGTTGCTACTAGCTGACACAAAAACATATGCACCATGTCTCCCACATCTCGACACTTCTCTAGCTATCTAAAATTCAAATCATGATGCCCTAATGGGCTGAAAATATTCAGTTTCTTTGGGCAGAAATTTCCCCCAAGGTTTCCCTAGTAGTCAGTTTCTTTGTTTAATTGTGAGAACATGTAAATCTCGTTACTATTCTCAATTACCCAATTGAGAAGATACTGCTCACTGTTTGTTTGCTTGCTGACTTTCAGATCAGACATTTGCAGGCATGGCAAAGACAGTGAATCTTCTGAGAGAGAATAAAGAGCATACCTTTTCTTCTGGAAATAAGTGAAGTGCAGGTTCTTCACAGCTAGCTCTTACCTGGACAAAAACAAACAGCAAACAAATAAAAAACAAAAAACAACAACAAAAATGTGTGCAGTCAGTAATTTTGTCTCCAGAGTCTCACTGTTATGAATTTTGTTGTTTCCCCCAAAAGATATGTTGAAGTCCTAACCATAGTACCTGTGAATGTGACTTAATTTGGAAATAGAATCTTTGCAGAGGAAATCAGGTTATGATAAAGTTATTAGTGTAGACTTTAATTTCAGTATGACTGATGTTCTCATAAAAAGGTGAAGCTTGACACAGATGATAGGGATAAGGCCATATGAAGATGGAGGTGAAGACTGGAGTGATGCATCACAAGCTAAGAAACTCTTGCAGCTGCCACATGCTAGAAGGGGCAAGAAGGGATCCTTCCCCATTGGCTTTGGAGAAAGCATGGCCTTGCTAAAACCTTGATTTTGGACTTCTTGCCTTCAAATTTCTGGTCTTTCTGTGTTTTCCTCCTTTTCTCCCTTCCTCCAGCTCTCTCTTACTTTCTTATTTTCTTTTCTTTCTTTCTTTTTTTTGAGATACAGAAGCTCATTCTGTCACCCAGGCTGGAATGGCACAATCATAGCTCATTGCAGTCTTGAACTCCTAGGCTTGAACGACCCTCCTGCTTTCAGGCCCCCAAGTAGGGTAGCTGTAACTACAAGCATGCCACTCAGCCAGGTTCAGATTTCTGTGATTTTAAGCCACCAGTTTCTGGTACTTTGTTACAGCAGTCCTCAGAAACTAATACACCCACCTCCTCATCCTGAATCTCGACACTTCTCTAGCTATTTTTCTGGGAGTTCGTCTCTGCCCCAAAGCCTCAGAAAAGAATGAGATCTAAAACTCATTTACATTGAAGTACATATTGCCTTTAAAAAGCATGAAGTGTTAGCTTTCTCAGGCCACTTGACTTCAGGGGGTTATGCTCTCTTACTAAAAAAATTGCTGGAGCAGTGAACAAAGTACTGACTTAGAGTCAGTAGACTCCTCTTGGCTTCTCAGTTTTTCCATCTGCTAAACTATATACCCTCAAAGATCCCTTCTTGATTTGACATTTGTTGAATCTTTAAGTCTATGAATGAAGTCTTACCAGTGGAATCTCAGGTTATATTTTGATGAGGAGAATGATTTTGCTGTGTCTTGGGCCTTCTGGCTCTATTGGAATCACTTCAGTTGATTATCTGATTCTCTTTGTTGCTTCCTATTCAAGCCCTCATTGGCTCTCTTGAGATTATTACATTCCCCAAGGATGTTCCCCCTTTAGCTCACACCTCACAACCAGCCTGACTTCATTCATACCATTTCCCTCCTTAAGCCTTTCTATCATTCTCAACTGAAGAGGTTAAATTAATGCCAAATCATGAGTCCTTACCCAAGAACTCAATGGTGCTTATAACCTGTGCTTTCTTTGCCTCTCCACACTCTGTCCCCATTTCACATCCTTTTACACATCTTACACTTGACCACATAACTCACCTCCCCATTCCTTGAACACACTTAGACTTCTGCCCTTGTGTGATATTGATATGGTTCCCCCTCAATATGGGATGCACTGCCCTCATGTTCCCCTATAGGTACCTCTGCTTTTCTTTCTTTCTTTTTTTTTGAGTCAGTGTCTCACTCTGTCACCCAGGCTGGAGTGCAGTGGCACGTTTCCGGCCACCGCAACCTTGACCTTTTGGGCTCAGGGGATCCTCCTGTCTTAGTCTTCCAGGTAGCTGGAACTACAGGCATGCACTACTATGCCTGGCTAAGTTTTTGATTTATTGTAGAGATGAGGTCTCACCAAATTGCCCAGGCTGTTCTCGAACCCATGAGCTCAGGCAATACTCTCATCTTGGCTTCTCAATGTGCTCAAATTATAGACGTGAACCACCACACTTAGCCTTGTGCTTATCTTTCAAAGACAATCTCTTAATCAGATTTAATTGCACCTTTCTCTGTTCTTCTTGAACACTTTTTTTTGTTTCTCTTTTAATTTTTATTTTGGAATTGTGGGGTACAATTCAGGGTTAGGCATACAAATGTTCATTGTGCAGGTACCCTTATTGTTGAGGTGTGCCCCCCCAGGTGGATATCGACTACTGTCAATCCTAGCTACCCATCCCCACCCCCACTCCCCCTCTTGAATACTTTTTATGTGTGTTCCAACTTTTCTTTTATTGCAGTCTGCTGTTTGTGAATCAGTCTCATCCACTAGCTGCAACCTCCTTGAGAGCAGATACTATATTGTATTCATCTTTGTTCCTTCATATTATTTACTATAATGCCTGGTATATAAGATGGTTTATGCACTAAATTTGCTAAGGCAATCATCTTTTTTATGTAGCCAGATAAAATGTTCTCAATGACCCTGAAATGTCTCTTTCACTTTATTTCATATTTAGCTACACCTTGCTAACAAGTAAGCAGAAATAGACCATTGGCAGGCCCAGCTCTGTCACTTCCAGGAGAATCAGTGTCTTCTGCCCCCCCTACTTCCATCTACCATCTTGAGAAGGAAAACAAAGAGGGTCCCCTTGAGAAAGGACAAAACAATCATTTGGAAAGTTTATACTTGGAAGTCACTGAATATATATGCAAAAATGGCTGAATTAAAAGAGAAGGGACCATTTAAAATCAGCCAAATCTGAGATATATTTCTTTGGCATAATTTTTACAATTTATATATTTAATATTTGCTCTTTGATAAAGGTCATAGATTTACAAATCTCACTGTTTGTGTACATAACCTGCATTTCTTGACTTTGCCCTGAAATTTTAAATGGGAGTCTGCCCCATCTTCTATTTATCATGCATCTGTGCTCAGGAAGCTTCCGTGTGACTATGTAGTTAGATGCTATCAAAGCCTGTAGCAGAAAAACTGTGGAAAGGAATATTGTCTATGTGCTTGTTTATGAGAGAACCTAGAACGGTGAGATTTAAGGAGACTGTATCTGATGATGCAAAGCTAGTCTTGTGGGACAGGAGAGAGGACTCAAAGAAATTTGGAGTTGTGGCACATGAAGAGGGAAGGATACACAGAGCCTTTCTAGCTTTGGGAAGGAGCCTAGGTCGTCCATTAGTTGGGATCATATCAGTACCCTTACTGTACACACTCCTTACTCTGCAGCCTCAGGATGGCCCAGGCCAAACCAGGTGATCCTGCAGAATCGTTGTTACGGTGCCAGGTATCATGGTCTAGGCACTAAAGAAACAATGGTACAATCCTATCCTAGGACCTGCAGTAAGACATGGGTCTGGAGAGACAACCTTAAGCCTCTAGAGAGTGTAAAAAGCAGAACAACTCAGGACCATCTGCTGGCCTGAGCTAAAGGGCAGCCATGGACCAAAAGTCAGTGATGCTCAAAACTGCTGAGTATACACCTCTCTGAGAAGCCCTTCAATCCTTACACAGTTCCTTTTGGCCCCTGTTCTACTTCCTCTGCTTTCATTATATACAAGCAAATGGTTTATTCTGTGAACATAAAGTAGCTGATTTTTCTCAGAAGTTCCAGTGTCTATGCCTTTCTACTTGAGAACACTGACTTATCTATGAAACACACTATGGGAGCAGAGTTGAGTTGAGGTGTGGTGAAGAAGACACTCGCTTTCCCTTACCTCCATCCCAATCTCAAGTCTGGGTTGGGCTTTGAGTCTGCAGGATGTATATCTTTCTTAGCAGACTACTAATTGTGTGCCAGTCTGAGACAGATTCCTGACTCTCCCAGTCACTCCCAGGGAGGATATGGTCTGGCGGGGCTCCATATCCTTGCCACTTCCACCTTGGCATCTGTAAGACAGCAGGTACAGGGGAGGCTTCTGGATAAATAGGCCTGAGGGAGAGAATGTCAGAGATGCAGGATTTCCAGGGCTCCAGGAGATCCACAAAGGTGATGAGAAGATCTGAGACCTGACATAGGCCTGGAGCTTGGATGAAAAGGCTGCAGAGCATGAGAAAGAAATAGTAATTTTAGGCAAATGGTGAGTATCACATGGGAAGAAGGTGCCAGCAAAACACCCTAGAAAGGCTGAGCAAAATTACCCATCCCTTGGCAGACATTGGCCCAGAGTGTCCAGAGATGAGACCAGGGAACTCACTGCCCACAGGCCCAACTCTGTCATTTCCAGGAGAATCAGTGCCTTCTGTTTCCCAGTCTCTGCTTCCATCTATTATCTTGAGAAGGAAATCAAAGAGGGTCCCCTTGAGAAAGAGGATAAAACAATCCCTTGGAAAGTTTAAACTTGGAAGTCACTGAATATATATGCAAAAAAGGCTGAATTAAAAGAGAAGGGGCCATTTAAAATCAGCCAAATCTGAGATATATTCCCTTGGCATAATTTTTACAATTTATATATTTAATTGACATATATTTTCTTATGACCTCAGTAGGGGTGCAAACCCATAATAAGATGTAATTGGCTACAGATAAAAGTGAAAATTCAAATTCTTTGTACATTTCAGTTGTGATATGAGGATTTTTTACTCTCTCTCTCACGTATGTCTGACATTAAGACTCTCTATGTAATATATCCCACATCGGACCATAAATGTTTGCCAAAAACTTTTATCAGCCTAAACTAGAGTTTTTATATTTTGAATGGGAATCATAGTATTATCATACTCATGTCGTTTGCATCTCTGTAACCTGACTGTCTCGGCTGTGGATGTTGTTCTTGTGTTGCCCAACTTGACACAGTGTCCATCTCTTCTCATTCCCAGAAAGAGCAGCCTCTCCACAAAGCACCAGCAACTCGAACTGGCTTGGAAAAGTCCCTGTCTATTCAATTACTTGGTAAGGTGCAAACAGTCATTTTATTATTACCCAATAACTTACCTTTTGCCTTACTTTGTTGACTCTTTTTATTTTCCACCACTAGAGGGAATCTGAAGCAAATCTTGTAAGATTTCCAATCACTTTCAGTAATTATTAGTAAGTAGTCTTCAGACGGGAAAGAAAGGAAAAAAGGAAGGGAGGGAGAGAGGGAGCAAGAGAGACAAAAGAACAAATCTGGTCCTTTCTAAAACTTGACTTCCTCTTCCCCTGCCCTTTCTTGACACAGGGCTGACCCCTGCTGAGAAGCTTGCTGCAGGGGAAGGCGATGCTGCCAGTTTCCTCTTTTTGGCTTCACTTCCTTCTCAACTCATTAGCTGCTATGTTGGGCCCCTAAAGAATTTGGGGCGCAAGATGGGGGTGTCAATGATAAAGGGCAAAGTCTTTGGTGAAGGGACAGTTCCAATGGGGCTGGTGGCCCCTGATTGAGGCCCACGTCCCTCTGCTACACTTTAGCATCACTTTTGTGGCTTCTTTAGCCACTCATCCCCCTCAATGCCCACCTGCTCTTTCCTGAAGCAATGGTGCTTCCCTAGCTGAATACTTACAACTCCCCTACCGCTAGCAGTCTTCTCTCACATCCTCCCTTTGTGGAGTTCACCTCACTCTCCCAGGCATTCTCTGGGTGGGGTCATCTTCCAGATGGTCCAGTCTAGTCCACGTGAAATCCTGGAAAACATCTCTTCTGGGTGAAATTTGTGTGCACAGGCGATTCCTGACACAGTTCCAGTCAACTGCTCACCTTCACATGCTTACAGATGTAGATGAGCTGCATCTGTACCAGGGTCCTCTCAACTCCAGTGGACGTGAGCAAAACATTCTCATAGATTTTCCAAGGCGCTCTCTGGTTTGTTTGGCGAAAGGTGCAATAAATTGCACAGTACACTAAAAACTCTCCTTAAACAATTTCCTTGTTATAAATTCCTTATTAATTAATGAATTCTTGGCATTCTCTAATAAGCCCAGGTGTGCAAGATGAACTGACGATGTCAGTGACCAGCTTCACAGTCTTTGAACATGTCCTGCACAAGTGGCCTATTTTTACCGGCCATCAGACTTCTATCAAAACTGAGACCACCTGAAAATTCACATTTGTGAGCAAAAGAGATGCCACTAAAGATTTGGTAGGGGAGATATTAAAGAATGTTAAGAATTTACATTACTTCCTTACAACAAAAGAAAATTCAAATAAATCTCCAGTAAACATTTAAAGTTTTTCTGATGTATCTCTTCTTAGTATCACAGAACTGAATACTGATTTTACCCCTATAGGATATGAGGTAACATTGCCAATGCTATATCTGAATCTACATCTACATTTAAGTACATCTATGTGGAATTTTCTCTCTTTATCTCTATTTATATAGAGAACTTCTGCCACCAAAATTACTTTAAACTCCTATTCAAGTGACAAAGGTTAACACTAAAATATTAATATTGTTATATATTATAAATTATAACATATTATTTATAATGGTTAATTATTGGTATTACAATTAATTGTTAATTAAGTATGAATTGATTAAAATATTAACCAAATATCAAGAATGAATACTGTGCTAAGAGTTACAAGAATACAATTGGGACTATGAATAAAAGATTGCCCTCAAATTCTTACATTTAAATTGTAGCATTTAATTTACACCACTGTCTTTTAATATGGTACTTGTGTCTTGAAAGAAAATACTATCTTTAAACCATCTCTGATTCTTGTCCTCCTCCTTCCTGGAGTCTAGGAGAGTGTACACAAGTGATAGTAAATATTTGTGCTTAAATTAATAATGTTTGATAAAAAGTTTTACTAACAGCTTTGAGAGCACTGAGAATGAAGGTGACGGAGGAGATTTTCAGTCTGCCCTCCTCTTCTTTCTCCTGTGCTTTTAGCCATCCCCTCATATCACCATTATCTCTTTATTCTGCTTCCTACCTCTTTTCGAGAACAGGTGATGTGCTCCAGTTAAACAAAAGAGGGGTGAAGAGTCGAGAAAAGAAAGCACACCCCCCACCCAGACCACATGCACCAAGAATGATGTGACACACAGAGGATCGGCAGACCCTGGAGTAGAGAAATTGGGACTGGGATAGAACAGATGGTTCTCTTGGTCACACAGATTAAGGAACATTGTCATCTCCTTGGTGAGGAAGCATTGTAAGTTAGCATCCCAATATTCCCAAGGCTAAGTAAAAAGTGCCCATGAGTAAACTGTGTGTGACTCCTTGTGAAGCTCGCATTTTCCAGTAGTATACTGTCCTCCCTCCATGCAGGGGCAGCCAAATGCAGTGGCAGCCAAATGCAGTGATGTCCATTGACCCCAGAGACACTTCCCAGTCTGGGCCAGATCCTCGGATGTCTCTTTCCTTATGGGCCCTGTACTGATCCATTTATTTCTTTTTTAAAAAAAATCAATAGCTTTGGGGGTACAAATAATTTTTGGTTGCATGGATGCATTGTGTAGTGGCGAAAAAGTCTGGGCTTCAAGTGTACCCTCCATCCCCATCTGTGTGCACATTGTACCCGATAGGTGATTTTTTCATCCCTCCACCCCCTTCCCCCTTCCTCTTCTGAGTCTTCAATGTCCATTATGTTATTTTCTGTGCCTTTGCAGTTTCTTAGTTTAGCTTCCACATATAAATGAGAACATGTGACATTTGGTTGTCTGTCCCTGTGTTACTTCACTTAAGATGATGTGAACCATGTATTCTGACGTTATCAGCATATAGGTTTCTAACATGGAAATTTGTCTTTTGTTGGTCTAAGTTTAGGATCAGAGTATCCAGTGACCCTGCTTTGGGGCCCAGAAATGTCTGGGGAAGGCTAAGTAGTGTTAGGGAATGAGTTGACTTTCTGGTGCTTCTTTGAGGTGTAACAAAGCTACTTGCTTTGCTGTTACTTTTGATTTCCCATTTTCAAGAGGAACATAAACATGGATTAAGCAAGATTATTTAACTAATCATTTTATAAAAGGCAGAAAATGAATACTGATCATCCTAGCAAAAAAATAAAGTATAAGTCTAGTCAATAAAATGATCAAGAATGGGCCAATCTATCTTGTTCAAGGCCACATGGTTTGTAAGCGATTGAGTTGGAATTGGAACCAGGTTTGCCGGCCTCCAGGGCCTGTGCTCCCAGCCTCTGTGCTGTGATGCCTTTCTTTAAGGATGGCTTCAGGAAAGTTCAGAAAAGCACAGATTGAAGTTCCAGGGCAGAACATAAACAGGGACATAAGGACAGTTTCGGCTGGTTTACAACCAGGTGCAGACAGGGTAGCCAGGCTCACTGAGTTCCTCCCTGTGGACTCTGGCCTTTGGGTTGCCATAACCCATCCTCAGTCCTCTTGCTTACCTCATTGCAGACACCTGAAGAATAGGGACCATTACAGCTTCATCATGCCTCCAAGGGAGGCCACAGCACAGGTGTCCTGTCTGTCCCTTAACATGCATAAGGGCCCAGACGGACGGGGTTGGTGCTTGAGTTTTAAGAAGTTTTTAGGACCTCTTTTCTGTGAGGGGTTAGAGTTTTTGCAGTGAATACCTCCAAGATTTGGTGATTTTTTAAAAAAAAGTACTACTAATAATTAAGCAACACAAGTAATGGGATATTTGTTAACAAGCAATGTGACTAAACATCTACAGTCATAGATAGCTTATGGTCTCTGGGACAGCCTATTCTGTCTTTTTTTTCTCAAAATGAGTTAAAAAGTGTTTTCCTAGAGGTTCCATACATAGTAGGTGTTTTCTCCTCAGGAATTCCACAGAACAATTTTATTCTAGATGCCTGAAGACAGTGTTCATGCTCCCTGAACCCCAAGTTCTAGATATGTTCCTCATGAGACATCATTGGAGTTGCTTCTCCATCCTGGTCACCATGGGGGAGGGAGGCCAGTGACCAAGTGAGAGCAACAGAAGGGAACCAGAGTTATAATTTACAGGTGTTTGCAGATGTATACAGGAAGAGGCAGCCAAACACACCAAAACTCTGTGTTCTGGATCAATAGCTGATAGAAAGGCCGCCAGGAGAGGCCTACTCATTCTGGTAACTATCTCAGAATGTCAGTCTCAGCCACCATTCAAGATGATGTGGACAAGGAACAGAGCCGAGTGATGGTGTTTTTGTTGGGTCTAAAGGCTCTGTGGTGTTCTGACAATACAATCATTCATGCATTCATTCATTGAGTCACAATCATGTACTGTCGGTCAAGAACTGAAAATATAAAGGGCAGCAATCTGGATAGTTTCATACTCTCATGGAGTCCATGAATACTTGTCAAACTCAATTATTTTTCAGAGGAATTTTACCTTAATGCCAAGCCAGCAGGGCATGGAGCTTGCCTTCGTGACAGTACCCCTCAGAGTGTCTTCTGGTTTCTGATGTGTCACTTACTGGTGTCCTCTAGACAATTATTGACTTCCACACAGCTTTGGGCTTCCCCAAATTGTACTTCCCATTCTACCTTCCTTTTCTGGGAAATCCTCTTACTGATAACCTCTTCTCAGTTCCTTAAACTCCCCAGCTTCTGAAACTTTTGTGATAATTCTCTTCCAGTCCCCTGGTTTGTGTCTGATCATTACCCAGAACTGCTTCTCTGAAACTTTATTAATTATTATTATTGTTTTTAACTCAATACAGCATCTTTTACTATTGTTTAAGACTGCAATAATGAAGAATACAAATAAACACCTGTGAAATACTTAAACAGAAAACCATTCCCTCTGAAACACTAAGGCCAGTGGCCAAGACATAGTTAGGGTTCCAGCAACTCCTTCTTCTCCAGGCCGTGACAAGAACAAAATGCCAAACAGTTTCTATTTTAGCACACAGGCATTCCTTCTGCTTGTTGTTAACAAGGATTTTGCCTTTTTTTTTTTTTTGTTGAGTTGGAGTCTCACTCTGTCGCCCAGACTGGAGTGCAGTGGCCGCTCCCGGCCACCGCAGCCTCCACCTGCTGGGCTCCGGCGATCCTTCCACCTCAGCCCTCCAAGTAGCTGGAACTACAGGCGCGCGCTACCACGCCCGGCTAATTTTTTGATTTATTGTAGAGATGAGGTCTCGCCAAGTTGCCCAG
>CAUYQG010162890.1:0-13899 GCA_963574415.1 Tarsius wallacei
AGAAAAAAACAAACAACCCCATTATAAAATGGGCAAAAAATGAACAGACACTTCTCAAAGGAAGACATCCAAGCAGCCAACAGACACATGAAGAAATGTTCAACCTCACTAATCATCAGAGAGATGCAAATCAAAACCACACTGAGACATCACTTAACTCCAGTCAGAATGGCAATTATCAATAACTCAAAAAATAACAGTTGCTGGAGAGGGTGTGGCGAAAAGGGAACACTTCTACACTGTTGATGGGAGTGTAAACTAGGCAACCTCTATGGAAAGCAGTGTGGTGATACCTAAAAGCTCTAAATATCAACCTCCCATAAGACCCCGCAATCCCCCTACTGGGAATATACCCTGAAGAACTCAAATCACTCTATAAAAAAGATACCTGCACACGTGTGTTTATCTCAGCATTGTTCACAATAGCAAGAACCTGGAAGCAGCCATGCTGTCCATCAAAAGAGGACTGGATTAAAAAATTGTGGTACATATACATGATGGAACACTATGCAGCCATAAAAAAGAACAAAATCATGAATTTCGCAGCATCTTGGATGGAACTAGAATCTATAATACTGAGTGATCTCTCACAGAAACAAAGATCTGAGTATCACATATTCTCACTCATATAGTGAACTTTGAACATCCAATATAATACTATAAGAAAATGACTGACAGAGATGGGAAACTATGGGGGAGGAGGGGAAGGGAGATGGGATCAATGGTAGTCAACATCTGTCTGGGGATGGGAAGACACCTCTTGTCAACAAAGGTGCCTGAACGAAGCACAGTTGTATACCTCATCCTTGACTGTACCCCACAGTATCATAATAAAAAATACTGATTATAAAAAATAAAAATAAAAAAATAATAATGTGTATTGTATTTCTGATGGGTGAAGTATTCTATAGATGTCAAACAGGTCAATTTGATTGATAGTGTTGTTCAAATCTACTATACACTTACCAATATTCTCTATAGCTCTATTATTTATTAAAAGAAGGTTGTCAAAATTTCCAAGAATAATTGTAGATTTGTCCATTTATCTTTACAGGTCTAACTATTTTTTTCATATATGCAAGCTCATGGCCACCCCAGCATCAACCTGCTGAACTCAGGCGATCCTTCCACCTCAGCCTTCCAAGTAGCCAGAACTACCATGCTCGGCTATTTCTTTTATTGACTTATTGTAGAGACGAGGTCTCATCAAGTTGCTCAGGCTGGTCTCCAAACCCCGGGCTCAGGCAGTCCTCTCACCATGGCCTCCCAAAATGCTAGGATTATAGGCTTGAGTCACCATGCCCAGCTTAAAGTGTCTTTCTCATCAAAAACATATAGGTATTTTATTTCATATTTTCAAAATTTCCACATTTTCACCTGCTATAATTTTAATTCTACCTAAGGGACTTCCTTTAAAGTTTATTAAAGTTTAGGTAGCTATAGATAAATTCTTTCAATTTTTTTATAACTGAAAAAGCATTTTGCCTTCACTTTCAAAACATATTTTAACTGGGTATAAAAGTCTAGCCTGACAGTGTTTTACTTTCACTATTTTAAAGATTTTGCTTCATTCACTTATGCCTTTGAATATTTCTAATTAGAAATCTGCCATTATTCTTGTCCTTGTTCTTCTGTACCTGACATGTCTCATTTCTCTGTCTGCTTTTAGAATTTTTTTCCTTATCATTGTTTTTGAGCCATTTGCATATGATGTTTTTTGGTGTGATTTTATTCATATTTTTTAATATATACTTGGCATTTATAGAGATTATTGGATCTGTGCATTGCTATTTTTTCTCAAACTTAGACAAAATTTGCCTGTCATCGAATTTTCATTTCTGCTTCTCTCTCCTATCTTCTTTGGGGACTCCAATTATGTGAATATTATGCTGCTTGAAATTGTCCCTCAGATTAGTGATGATTTTTTTCTTTTCCTCACTGTGTTTCATTATGTGTTTCTATTGTTATGTCTTTAAATTCACCAGTATTTTTTTCTACAGTGTCTAATCTGCTGTTTACCCCATCTAGCTTATTTTTCATCATGGGTATTGTTGTTTCCATTTCCAAAGGTTTTATTCAGGTTAAAAAATATATCTTACATGTCTCAACTTAAATTTTCAACCAATAGAACATAGTTATAATAACTGATGTTATTTTCTGCTAACTCTAAACATCTCTGACAGTTCTGGGTTGCTTTCTTTTCTTTTCTTTTGAATTGGAGTGCCACTCTGTTGTACAGGCTAGAGTGCAGTGGCACACTCACAGTCACCACAGCCTCAACCTGCTGGTCTCAGGTGCTCATTACGCTTCAGCTTTCCAAGTAGCTGGAACCACAGGCATGTGCCACCATGCCTGCTAATTTTTTAATTTATTCTAGAGACAAGATCACACCATGTTGCCCAGGCTGGTCTCGAACCCCTGGACTTGGGCAATCCTCTTGCTTCTGGCCCCCAAAATGCTGGGATTACAGGCATGTGCCACCATGCCTGGCTAGTTGTGGGTCACTTTCATTTAATTATTTTTTCTTTTATAGGTTGCATCCTGTTTCTTTGTGTGCTGAATAATTTTTTATTGGACATAAGAAATTACAAATTTTCCATTGTTGGGTCCTGTATATTTTATATTTCTCTAGATATTCTTGAATTTATCTCTATGATGCAGTTTAGTTCGTTGAAAACAGTCATTCCGTTGAGGCAGTTACTAATTTGGGATCTGAGCACACTATTTGCCTTTTCTGAGGCAAGATTCTTGTGAGTGCTCTAACCAATGCACTGTTAAATTATGACGTTTTCCAGTCTGACTGGTGAAACCATTACTGTTTCCAGTCCTATATGAGCATTGGCTATTATTCCTTCTAATCCTTTCAGAAGATTCTTTCCTGGAAGTGGGTGGCTTCCTCACATACATTCACTAATAAGTATTCTGCTAATCACTTGAAGATGTTTCCTCTGCAGATCTTTGGAGTTCTCTCACTTTTCACATACAAATAAATTAGGGTACCAGTATCAATTCATATGCAATATGTTAGAAAAGCCTGATTTCTTATTTTAAAATTTAAAATATGCAATTAAAGTATCTTGTATTTTAGTCCACATCCCACAACCCAGAGAGGATTGACTTGGCTTTAAATTACATTAAATTAGAGGGCTACAAGAAAGGAGAGAGTTCGATTCCTGAGGTCATAACTACTGAGTAATGGAAGCAAAGACAGACCACTCAAGCAACTACTGCGGCAATGAAGAGACTTCAAGAAAAAAGCTTCTGAGAGTGGAAGATATATATATTATTCTAAAAAATGTAAGCTTATGTGATTGTTGGAAAATATATACAAATCTCTTATAAAAGAGAACTCCTTGCCACTTAATGGGTAAGACCAAGAATATGCTCTTTTCTGCACCAGGAAACTCCTATCCACTGACATATTAATCAGCATATTAATGGGGTTGATGTTCTGCTGTCAGCAGGCCTTGTCAGTCGATGAACCATGCCCAGATAGGTAAAGACATCAATAATTACTTTTAAAAAGTAGATTTTAGTTTTAGAAAGAATATTAAGACTTGATTAATTAGAATTTTTTTTAACCAAGCCTGTGCTCATTTCTCTGATTTGCAGGTGCTACTTTTTCTCAGTCTCTAATTTTAAACTTGTTCTGTCAGATTCAAGATGTAAGATTCTGGCAATACTTGCAAAGGCACAAATACTTTTTGAGATACAGTGGTTCTTAGGCTTCTACCTCCTCAACACTAGATTGTTCCAGAAATAGTGTGTGAGGGATGAATGGATCAGAAAAACCTTTTTGCTGAAGATGAGATGCAAAATCCTGACCCTAAATTATTTTGACAGCTGGTTTATTGTCTTCCACATTGAAGTACTCTGTGTTTCATCACAGGAGCCATTAAAAAACCGGAAGTCAATAGAGTCAAGATGAACACACCGACCAAGATGAAGACCTTCAACACCTCAGTCTCTTTGCTTTCTGTATGTTTTGGTAATAAAGTGGTCCATATTGCTCATCTCTCTTTGAAGACTGTGTTTTTGACATCAGCCTCCATCTGTAAGGGTCATACAGTCTAATGTCATTGTTACACCTAGGAGGAAAACGTATTTAATGTCAAGTGTTCCTGCACTGCCTGGGAACCTGAGTTGATAGCCAACAGTGCTTCTTCCTCTTCTGATAAGAGCATCTGAGCTTCATGATGTCAGATAATCATCTTAGCAATCAAAATTTCAAGTTTCTGGAAGCTCCTCTTTCCTAGCAAGTAATCATCAATTCAATCATCAAGTAAAATGTTTCCAAGAGACAGGAGAAGGTTAGATGCTAAAAAATTTAAACAATAAAGATAGAATGCAGGTGCAAAAGAATTTTTGAATTATTTCTTTATATAAAAAATAGATAATCTTTCCTCTTTTTACTGCATATCTTGAGTCTCCCCCTTAGGACTGTTGGCAAGATCGGGAGTTCAGAGGAAATTAAAAAGTATTTACTGAATTTAGAAACATCAGCAAAAATTTATTCTACCTGCAATATGAGACAGCCCTGCAGTGCTACAATACAGGAATAAAACCGATCTTACAAACTGTGCTTCTCATTTTCTGATGGCTTTAAAGATGTGATTCTAGTGCATATGATTCATAGTGGAAGACGGAATAATATTAAGTTTTGCACAGATTAATGCTTATATATATATATAAGCATTTATTTTACACTGTAATCAATACATTTCATTAATCACTCAAAACCATGATTTCAGAAAAATAATTTTATAACAGAAAGATTAGTTTTTAAAGGAATTACTTGGAAAACTATTTAAAAACAACCATTAGGCAAGCAGTTGTGTAACTAATACACAAATGTGGCAAAATAATATAAGTGGTATGTGAATAGCCGGAACTTGAGAATTTGAATTATATTTCTTGTGGTAGCATGTATTTACCATAAGGTCTTTGCTGACGGGATTTTACATGCTGTTTTAGGCCAGATTTCTGAGAATTGTAGATGATTTACTGAGGGGACACTTTCAGAAAAAACAGGGAAGGAAGAGAAGCAGGATAGGAGAAATAGCTAGGCAAATCATGGTTTTAGGAGACTCTTGGCTTCAGACTGATCCCACATGGAATTTTGAAGCATAAATGCAATAAAAAGTTGCCAGACCTCTGCGCAAGGTGACTGAGCTGTTGTAACCTCACATCAGTCTGTCATGGGCCATAGGCCACTTGTGGGAACAGCACAATTTTCTAGTCATCTTCTGTTGAGGTGGTCATCCTCCAGGGAAGAAAGCAAATGGACAGCTGGTGCACTGGCCTGCTAAGGGAATCTGGATGGGACACCAGAGAATCTGCAAAGCAACCTTGGGGGAAAAAAAGACTCAAAAAAATAGTGAACACCCCAAGTACATTGAGCTAGTCAACTGTTAGATTTTAATCCAGGAAGATTTTGAAGGCAATTGGCATCAATGACAGCACATTGTTTG
The DNA here is from genome assembly GCA_963574415.1 of Tarsius wallacei. Taxonomy (NCBI): domain Eukaryota; kingdom Metazoa; phylum Chordata; class Mammalia; order Primates; family Tarsiidae; genus Tarsius; species Tarsius wallacei. The sequence continues at coordinate 5,472 of CAUYQG010162890.1, forward strand.
CAGGAATTCCTGGCAGAAAATGAAGCTGACCAATCTTCAGGGTCATCTTGACCATCTCCACACTGGTATCCCATTTTCTCTGTCAGCTTCTGTGGGCCTGATGCATCAGATGACATTCACCATGTAGTAACCTGCTGAAGGAAGAGAACGGGCCTTAGCTGATGAGTACTGGTTGTGAGAATTCCATCAGTGTGGTCCTTCTAGCTTTAGACTCTCTCAATTTCCACTGGGTCATCACAAGAAAGAAATATCTTCTCTCCATTAGAGAGTATGTAATACAGGAATGAAATGTACAGAATCAGTTAGATATGTGCCAGGCACTCAGAGGAAAGAAAGATTAGGTTTCAATTTGCAAGAGACCTGGCTTCCGGCAATGGCTAACCCACTTCGGAGCATGCCAATTCATTGCAGTTGACCACACATTTCCGCCTAATATCTTGTGAACACAAACCGGATGCATCTGATTAAGTGCTCCCAGCTCTGGCTGTAATAAGTGACTCACTGGCAGCGTGCCTCCTTCCAGCTATTCTGGGAGCTGGGCTTGGAGCTGCTGAGGTTTGGCATACACACCTCAGAGTTTTCCTCCACTGGGCCAGGTGCCTGGCAGCACTCCTCTTCATTATTTCATTCTCCCTCCTGTCACTTCTTCCCCCAACTCCTGCTTTTCCCTCCAAGCTATGCCTTGCTCAACAGACCTTGCCTTGCTTTGTTCTCCATGGATGCTACATTATCTTCTGTTGGCCTGGCCGCTAATTTAGAAGCAACCCAGAGAGTCCCACGCCAGGATCAGCTGGAGCACCACTTGTAGTGAGCATGTTTATTAAACTTGGTCAATGACAGCCAGTTTGGGTCCCTGGCAAACAACAAGCCTGTACAAAGTACTTCCTGTTGGAGATAATGATAGATGGTTTAGTGATTAACAACACAGCATCTAGAGCCAGACTCTACATTTTGGCAACATCACTTATCTGCTGTGTGGCCTTGAGCAATTTACTTACTTTCTCATGACTCGGAATGGTCATCTATAGAATAGGAAAAATAATAGCACCTACTTCATAGGGTTGATATGAGAATTAAATGAGTTAATGCATAGAAATGACTACAAATAATTCCTGGCACATGGAAAAATATGCTGATAAGTATTAGCAATTTTCATGAGCATTATTTATAAAATGAATATAATTTTGATTATTTATGGAGCACCCACCCCTGTTCTAAGCAACTGAAGGCTTCTAATGCCTTAGCTGATGAATTCTCATTATAACTCTGAATTATTATGTTCTATCTTGACAATAAGAAATCTACAGCACAAAGAAGTCTACCTCGCCTCACATTAAAGTAATACTTTTATTCAGCAATTAAAAAGAATGAGTTTATTTCTAATGACTGGAAAATATACATATGACATATAATTGAGGAACAGCTAAAAATCAGAAAACAACATGTATGGTATTATGTGATCCCGTTTTATGTTAAAAAAACATTTGTGTGTGATTATGTTTATATTCATATAGACATTTGTGTTTATATTCATATAGACATTATAATATGAAGAAAATTATTACTCTTTAAGATAACAGACGCAGGAATTATTTTTGAGGAAAGGAGCGCTCTTTGTTGAAAAGAAACTTTGAAAAGACCCTGGTCGAGATTAATGAGGGTCAAGATTCACAAGGAAGGGTGTAGAGGCTCCATATGGTAAAACAAGGGTAGTGGGCAGGTTCAGAGCTCAGCACAGTGTTAGGGAAGGTCAAAGAGAAACCAACTCCCAACTGGTGGTGGTGGTGGTGGTGGAAGACTTAGAAGAGAGAATAAATGCTGCAGGCAAAGAACGTTTCAGTAAAGAATACATAGCTCCCTAATGCTTTGTGGAGTAAATTTCCTATGAGTAAACTGTAGAAAAGGCTACCTTCAGCTTCCAGGTTAGAACGGGGAAGAGATGTAGTCTCCATTTGGACAGTTATAGGTAGAGATAGTTGGGGACATACACGTATGGGGGCAAACACACACACACACATGTCAGCCAAAAGCTGGGGAGACGCAACACAGACTGTCATATGGTCACTATTGAACTGGAGCATGAGATTGTATTGTGTAAAGAGGAGGGTTTAAACTCTCTTTCACTCTCTCTCTCTCTCTCTCTCTCTCTCTCTCGTTTGTCTCTAACTCTGTCTTTATCTCTAGCTCTCATAAATACATGAGGAGTGTGCATTTATGTTTATGTAAGTAAACCAAACAGCATGTTTTCATGCCTCAATGGTGAATGTTGCTCCTGACCTCTATTTACAGCAGGACCTCTGAGCCTAGGCTTCCACAGTTGCCCTTACTGCAGTTGTAGATCCGCAGAGATCTGGGGTTCTGGGGTAAAAGTGTGTCTGGTTTGGCTGCTCAGCACAGAGGTCCTCTGCTTTTCTTATATCTTCTGTTAACTTTCATAAACAATATGACAGGTGTTAAGTTCAGCTTAAAGGTTTTGCCATGCATAGTGAACTGTAATCTAACTGGGTGTGCAAAGACACTGTAACTTATCTTGTATCAATCACAGAGTTCCAACCAATCAACTGTTCAAATCGTGTTCAAATAAGGCAAAAACTGAACTGCAAGCAGTCCAGCTGTTTCCGCCCTCACTCCCATTGTCTGTACATCACTTTCCTTTTTCTAAATCTTCAACTATATGGCAGCACCAGAGTCTCTCTGAACCGATTCTGGTTCAGGGACTGCCTGACTCATGAATCATTGTTTGCTCAATTAAACTTTGTTAAATTTAATTTGTCTATGATTTTTTTCTTTCGACACGGGGAAGTAAAGCACCTGACATTATGTAATGGACAATTATATTCCAGGCACACTCACTTATGTTTTCACCTGTAACATCCTTATTAACTCCTTGAGTTAGATATTTCAGGCTTCATTTTACAGATGAAATGAAAGCTTAGAAAAATTTGGCTAATTGTTCAAGGCGATAGATCTAGCCAATTCTGGAATCATTTTTGAAACCCAAGTGGTTTTGTTGTTGCTGTTTTTTAAAACTCCAGTCCCAGCATTCTTCCTTCCACAGTGGGTCCCTAACTGCTTACAAACAAACGAATTAATGTTAAGCTCCCAACACCCAGAATGACTCCATTTCTAACCCCCCCTCAAGTCTCACACCCTCCTTGTACTTCTTGTTGTAATCTCTCCCTGGTGCCCTCTTCTCATGCTTTTTAATTCAGCCAATTCCCTTCCCAATTGCTCTGTAGTTTTGTTTTAGTCTAGTTATCCTATAGAGATGTTTTTTCTTTCAGTCATCTCTAGAAGTGCTCTAATAGACTATCCCTTTGAGGGTAGTAGCATGCCTTCTTCATCTTTCCATTCCTAGGGACCACCACACTGCCTGGCAAGATGCAATTGTTCAATCAAGATTGGAGAGGTAAATGAATGAATGAATGAATGTACTAAAGCTATATCACTGCCTATAATTTTCTGAAAGACTGTACACTTTTGAACATTTCTTCATCCATCTTTCTCTCCAAGTGAAAAACACTCTCCCCCACAAGCTTTTTCTTTATTTCTACCATCAAAGTTAGTTTTTCCTTCCTTTCTCCCCACATAGTCCTGTGGGAGTTCCACAAGCTGTGTCCACGGTAACAGCATGATCTGCCCCTTCTGAGAAAGACTTAGCGATGGAGAACAGCATCCAGGTGCTTCCCCAGGCCTCATCCAATTAGACAGAGGAGAGGTCCTTTAATAAACAAAACTGGTACATTTTCCTTAGCTTTACATTTGTGGGTGCCACCTCTATTATATGATTGGCTGACTCTTGATTTGTTTGTTTGTTTGGTTGGTTGGTTTGTTTTTGAGTTGGAGTCTCACTCTGTCGCCCAGACTGGAGTGCAGTGGCCGCTCCCGGCCACTGCAGCCTCGACCTGCTGGGCTCCGGCGATCCTTCTGCCTCAGCCTTCCAAGTAGCTGCAACTACAGGCGCACGCTACCACGCCCGGCTAATTTTTTGATTTATTGTAGAGATGAGGTCTCACCAAGTTGCCAGGCGGGTCTCGAACCCTCGGGCTCAGGCAATCCACTCACCTTGGCCTCCCAAGGTTCGGGATTACAGGCTGAGCCACCAAGCCCGGCCGACTCTTGATGTTTTAAAACTATAAAACATAAGTCCTTGAGCTATAATTGTATGTCATATATGAAAGAATGAAATATTTTAAGAGGAGAGTTGAGCTTAAATTACTATCATCCATTAACCTGGATAGGAAGAGGAAGCCATTATCAGCAGGAATGTGCCGAAATTCTGCCATCTTGTGGTCAACTGAGACATTACAGTCGTTGATTTTCTAAATTCTGATACTGAGCTGGGAACTCCAAGTTGCTAGGAATTCCCTGCTTTAGATTCTTCTTCACCACGCTGGAGACAAACTGGTCTATTTCCTTCCAGCTTCTCCTTTTGATGCTCAGTTTCTCCTCTTCTGGAAAAAAAGTGATATTTTATTCCAAAAATATTTTCTGTCTCGTGGAAGGCTAGATCTGTAATCCGTGTACCCAAATGATTTGGCTGCTAGGTCTGTACTATATTTTCTTTAGACACATATTGGATATTTTGGCTTTATTGAATTTTAGGGAACAAAAACAAGCAAATGATACCTCACACGTGCTTTCCTTCACTTTTCTTTCCATTGCCTGGTTCTGCTTTCAGTGTGAACATATTTCCACACACATAGATATCAACTAGGATTCTAACAAGCCTGTAGTAGGCATGGGGTATGTAAACAAAAGATAAACTAATGATGAGATGGTGATTCTTCAATGAGACTGCAGAAGACCTATGTGAAACTATGCTCTTGGATTTCAAGAGGTATAAAGACAGGCTTCACGGGGATCTCATCCACGACTTTGATTTCATTTTTCCTAGTACTGCCCAAAGAATAAGAAATCTCACTGAAAGCCACTGACACAAATAAGTCCTGTACCATGTAGAAAGTGAAATGATGTGTTGTGACAGAGAGCCTGGTCACTCCTCGAGGCACATAATACAGTGACCAGGCTTCCTGTCAAAACAAAGAGTCTGGTATACATTTATCTTCATTTGATTAGAGATTTTTGTTCACTAATGCTGACACCTTAGAAGTTAGATTATTATTAATTCTTAAATATTACAATTAATGAAATGAGCCACGTATACTGCTAATCTTTGAAACAACCCCAAGCACAGTCAGAGGACTAAAAATCTTTCTAGATGTTTCAAATTATTCATTCGTCTTCTCTATGCTTACAGAAGCAAACTCTCAAGGGCAATCATAGAGGCCGTGAATTGTTCTGAAGAGATCTGTTGTATTCTTCTGTGATTTGTAGCAGTAATGACACTCACAGGTCAGGTGAAATAGGCATAGGTGAAACATCTTTTTGTGTGCAGGATCATTTTTATTGGTAAGTGGTCGAGCTGCTGGCATTGGTTGTACTTTGTAATAATGACGCATTCTGGTGAATCATGATTCTGTAAAAACCTGAGTAAAGGTGGAACTTCTAAGAAGTATTTATGAAATTAGAAATAGTAGACTTTGTTACTTCTGAGGTCAAGTCCTGGGGCTCCTACATCAGGAAACCTGGTGTGCTGATGTAAAGTCCTGGGCCTCCTCTAGACCTGTCAGATCAGACTCTGAGAAAGTGGCCCTAGACGCTGCATTTTTAACAGTCAGATCAGGTGTTTCTTGTACTTGTCAATATTTGAGAACTACTACTGCTCCAGAGTAGTAGTTCTCAACTTTGTAGAGAGCTTAAAGAAAAAAAATAATGCCTGCTCCCACACCCTGGGATTCTGAATTAATTGGTCTAGAGTGTGGCTTGGGTATCTGGAATTTCAAAAGCTACGTAGGGGATTGTAATCACCAAATCTGACAAGCATTGCTCTAGGAAAGGAGTTGGCATTTGTTTTTTCTATAAAGGACTAGATGGTAAATATTTTGGCTTTGTAGGCCATGTGGTCTCTGCTGCAACTACTCTTGTTATTGAAGCTTGAAAGCAGCCATAGATCATATGTAAACAAATGGGTGTGGACTGCTTTCCAATAAAACATTATTTCCAGTTACAGACGCTGGGCTGGATTTGTCCTGCAGGCTGGAGTGTGCCAACCACTGGACTTAAAGACCCACCCGTGTACCTGCATTATCAATGTTTATATACCTAACCCTGAATTGTATCCCACATCTTTATAATAAATAAATACATTTTAAAAATAAAATAAAAAGACCCACCCAGGCCTCCCTCCTGAATCAGATTATATGCTATGTAACATATGTGCATTAAAGTTTGGGAAGTACTGCTTTGGAAGATAGCATGGTGTAATGAGCATGTAGCCAATATTTATCATGCCCTGTACCATAGTTGAGGCAGATATTTTAACAATAGCACCCTCCTCGGCAATGTTTACAGATGACATCAGAATCATCCTCAGCCCAACACTCTAAGGAGTATCACTTATTAACTAAGCGATATGGGTCATAGCAGCTAATTTTCCAGCTTCCTCATCTATTAAATGAGATGGTGTAGAAAGACTTCTAAGATCCTGTTTTTTTTAAAAAAAAATTAAATTCTCACTAAATGTGGCCCAAATAATGGAAGTAAATTAGTAAAAACATTAAACTAGTCAAAAATAGAAAAAAGAAAATATTTTTTCTTATTTTAGAAATTTTAAAAAAATCACATAACTGTCGGGAGGAAAACAAAAGAGGATGTTCAAGAATCTTTTTTTTTTTCTTCCTTAATTGAAAGAGAACTGTTCCAGTGGATGAAAGAAAAAAGAAAAATACATACACAGGCAAATGGATACATTCCCAGAAATGAGGATGGAATTTAAATACATTAATTTAACCTAATTTTTTTTCCACAAATATGAAAGAAATTTGCTGCTTCCACATTAAAAACTGATTGTGGGGAAGTTTAGTGATTTCTGGTTCAGTAAGCAAGCACACGCCCTACTCCTCAGCTATTTGGATTAGAAATTGGACTACGTAACACCCTTTTCAGTTTTAGTTTACTTTGACCTAGGTCAAGGCTGCATGGAGATGCCAGATTAAGGTTCAGAAAATCAACATGTGTGCTCCAAAGTAAGGGCTTGGCAACTCTGGAGATTTTGATGGGCTAGTTTTATAACTGCTCTCACTTTCACAGAATGAAGAGTTAGAAATTAAAGGACCATTTAGTCAAAAAAGGACTACATTAGAACCACCTCTTTGGCATTTACTATCACTTAGACTTGAGCCAAATCACTTACTATCTCTGAGCTACATTTTCTCAGCTGTAAAATAGTAACATGCCTTAGGATTGTTGGAGGCATTCAAGGGGATAAAGAGTTGAATTTTTAGCACACCTCAGTAAATATCAGCTTTTTTCCTGGGCCTTCTTTTTGGCTTTTCAGAGAAATGAAACCTTTTTCCCTAGTGTATGCCTGGGAATAAATACATTCTTTACACACATTTTTAAATTCAGCAATGGCATACAGAGTCCATAATGTCTACAAGTAACCAATTTACTGAATGAACTGATTGTGCTTATGTTCAAAAGGCACAATTTGAACATAGATTTATGTGTTTTATTCCCATCACTGCCTTCAGGTTTGCTCTATCTTATTTCTCTTCATTCCTTAATGTATCTTAACTATGTCCACAGTTTTCCAGATACTTTAAGGCATTTTCACAAGAATATTACTATTAATTTTAGGCATTAAAATGCTTAGTCAAATTTAAATAAAAACTGCAATCTCCCCTTCATTTCAAAGCTTTTCTCCTTCTCTCAACTTGGCCCAGACTCATGGCTTGGGCACATGCAATGAGGAGGAGGATTAGGGCTACATTTAGCACAAAAGACACTTGAGGGTCTTGGGGTCCCAGTCAGGTGGGCAAGAGGAGAGGTGGTTGGAGTTCAGCCTCTACTTGGGTCCCCTGACCAGGCACCACTGTATAGAATTGAGGCAGCTGACTGGGGTCATGTTGAATATAATTTTGTTGTATTATTTGTTCTAGCTTTTTCTCTTCTATTTCCTCATATTTGTCTTTTGCTTCTGGCTTCAGGCTGTCCAATAAGAGTCTCATATTTCCTTGGATACAGTGTTTGGTTTAGGGATTGGACACACCGACTCAATCAAGGACAATCAGAGCTAATTCTGGGACTTTTGTTGAATATCTTGTAAAGACATATTCCTTTTTTTTTTCCTCCCTGTTGTCCTTGATGAGAAGATGCAGCTATTGCCAATCATCAAGACATAGTTTGCTTGAAAATAATGTCAGTGCAAATAAAAAGCAAAATTAGGCCAGGCTCAGTGGCTCCGCCTGTAATCCCGCGCTTTGGGAGGCTGAGGTGAGTGGATTGCCTGAGCCTGCGGGTTCGAGACCTGCCTGGGCAACTTGAAGAGACCTCATCTCTTCAATAAATAAAAAAGAATAATAAA
>CAUYQG010162891.1:0-10041 GCA_963574415.1 Tarsius wallacei
ATGGATTTTTTTGGGTTTTGTTGTTCTTTTTTTTTTATTTTTTTTTTTGGTTTGAATATTTATTTTTTAATGTTTTTTTAATATAATTTTTTTATTGTGATATTGAGGGGTACAGTTAAGGGTTAGGTACACAAATATGTCTCGTTCAGGGACCCTTGTTGATAAGGAGTGTCCCCCCATCCCCAGACAGGTATTTACTGCCATTAATCCCTTCCCTTATCCCTCCCCCGCCCCATAGTTTCCCACCACTGTCAGTCATTTTCTTGTGGTAATACGTTGGATGATCAAGGTCTATTATATGAGTGAGAACATGTGGTACTCAGTTTTTTGTTTCTGCGAGAGGTCACTCAGTATTATAGACTAGAGGACTGGATTAAAAAAATTATATTAAAAAAACATTAAAAAATAAATATTCAAACCAAAAAAAAAAAAGAAACATAAATGACCACGAATAGCCAAAACAATCCTTAGTAAAAGAAACAAAGTGAGAGGTATCACACTTCCAGACTTTAAACTTTATTATAAGGCTAAAGTAATCTTTTATTAGCTGGTACTGGTAAAATAAATAAATAAATAAAATAAACAAACAAAAAGCAGGCATATAGATCACTGGAACAGGATAGAAATTCCAGAAGCAAAACCTGAATTTCTCAACCAACTCATCTCTGAGAAAGTCCTCACCAACCACCACCAGGGAGAGGAGAACCTATTCAGTAAATAGTGCTGGGAAAAGTGGCTGACCACATGCAGAAGATTGAAACAGGACCCCTCCCATCACCATACACAAAAATCAACTCTAAATGGATCAAAGACCTAAATGTAAAACCTCAAACTATTAAGAATCTTAGAAAACACAGGAGACATTCTTATGAGATTCAGAGTAAGCAACCAATTCCTGATTAAAACCCCAGGTGTCCATGCCATAAGAGATAAGATAGACAAGTGGAACCTCATTAAACTGAAAACTTCTGCAAAGCAAAAGAAAGCATCGAGAGAGTGGGGAGACAGCCTACAGAATGGGAAAAAAATATTTTCCAACTATATATCTGACAAAGGCCTAACATCCAGGATCTTCAAGGAACTCAAATATGCTGAAAGAAAAATATAGCCCCATTAACAAGTGGGCAAGAGACATGAATAGACAATTCTCGAAAGAAGTTATTTGGACAGCCAACAGATACATGAAAAAGTGCTCAGCCTCACCAATCATCAGAGAAATGCAAATCAAAACCACATTGAGATACCACCTAACCCCAGTAAGAAAGGCCATCACTAATAAAACAAACAACAACAGATGCTGTCTAAGATGCAGAGAATAGAGAACGCTTCTACACTGCTTGTGGGAATGCAGACTAGTCCAACCTCTATGGAAAACAGTGTGGCAATTTCTAAAAGAACTAGAAAGTGACCTTCTATATAACCTAGCAGTGCCCCTACTGGGAATATACCCAGAGGAATCATTCTACCAAAAAAATACCTGCACACACATGTGTATTGCAGCACTATACACAATAGCAAAAACATGGAACCAGCCATGCTGCCCATTGAAACTGAACTGAATTTTTTTAAATGTGTTACATATACACAATGGAATATTATGCCACCGTAAAGAAAGACAAATACATGGATTAGTAGCAACTTGGATGGATTTAGAGTCTACCATATTCAGTAATCTATCCACAGAAACTAAGAACAGAGTACCACTTGTTCTCTCATAAGCAGACTCTGAACATTTACCATAATACTATAAGAAAGGGATTGTCAGTAGCAGGATACCACCAGGGTGAGAGGGGAGGGAGGACACAACATCAGTAAGGGTACCTGACCTCAAACCAGGCAAAGTGAGGACCAAAATGGGGCCCAAACTTTATCTGTACAATGTCCGCCTGTATACCTAATCCTGAATTATACCCCCACCTTTTAAAAATAAAATATAAATTGTGGGGTTTTTTTAAAGAGATATACAGGCAGACACATGAAAAAGTGCTCAGCTTCACTAATCATCAGAGAGATACAAATCAAAGCCACATTGAGATACCGCCTAACCCCAGTAAGAATGGCCATCATTAATGAAACAAGCAACAACAGATGCTGGTGAGGATGCAGAGAAAAGGGAACACTTCTACACTGCTGGTGAGAATGAAAACTAGTTAAACTTCTTTGGAAAACAGTGTGGTGATTTCTAAAAGAACTAGACATTGACCTTCCATATGACCCAACAATCCGCCTACTGGGAATATACCTGGAGGAACTCAAATCATTCAGCCAAAAAGATGCCTGCACACGCATGTTTATTGTAGCACTATTCACAACAGCAAAAATATGGAACCAATCGTGCTGCCCATCAAAACCGGACTAGATTAAAAAAATATGGTACATATGCACAAAGGAATATTACACAGTCATAAAGGGCAAACATATGGACTTCACAACAACTTGGATGAATTTAGAGTCTATCATGTTCAGGGATCTATCACAGAAACAAAGAACTGAGTCCCACATGTTCTCACTTATAAGCGAACCCTGAACATTTACCATAATACCACAAGAAGGGGATTGGAAGTAGCGAAACACTGCCAGGAGAGAGAGGGGTACCTGATCTCAAACCAGGCAAAGTAGGGACCAAAGGGAGGCCCAAACTTTACCCGTACAATGACCACTTGTATATCTAATCCTAAATTGTACCCCACATCTTTAAAATAATAAAAAAGTAAAATAAAAAATAAATAAATCAGACATTTCAACATGTAGAGCTTTCTGTTTCTCTTCTGTTACCTTCACAAAAAATAAAATTTCCATTTCCTAATCAAAGGGTGTCCTGGTCACTCTCTCAGCCCTGCGTAGTCCAGAATCATCAGTGATCCCATCTCTAGGGAGCTTGACCAAGAGGTGGGTAACTGGGCAGTTTCCCAAGGCTTCCTTTTTACAAGTGTAATGAAACTGAGAAAAATGTACTTAGCAGAGCTCATCTGAAGGAGAGAGATTGTATAATGGAAACCAGGTAGAAATAAAAAAATGTACTATTTGATTGCAATCCATGTTCATAAACTGCCTTCTAGATAGAGGCTTGCCTCTTTTTATTGTGCTTTATTTTACAAATCTCTGTGATTTAGAAATTTGTGCTTTTACAAACTGAAGGTGGCAACCTTGTGTCCAACAAGTCTGTTGGTACTATTTTTCCAGCAACCTGTGCTCATTTTGTGTCTCTATGTCACAGCTTGGTAATTCCTGCAATATTTCAAACTTTTTAAATTATTATTGTATCTGTTATAGTGATCTGTTATCAGTGATCTTTGATGTTGCTATTGTAACTGTTTTGGGAGCCACAAACTTAAGATGGCAAACTTAATCGATGAATTTTGTTTGTTCTGACTGCTCCATCAACCGGCCATTCCTCCATCTCTCTCCTTCTTCAGGCCTCCCTTTTTCCCGAGACACAGCAATATTAAAATTAGGCCAATTCATAACTTTACAAGGGCCTTAAGTCTTCAAGTAAAAGGAAAAGTCCCTTATCTTTCATTTTAAACAAAAGGCTAGAAATGATTAAGCTCAGTGAGAAAGGCATGTCAAAAACTCAGACAGACCGAGAGCAAGACCTCTTGAGCAAAACAGCCAAGTTGTGAATACAAAGGAAAGGTTCTTTAAGGAAATTAAATGTGTTACTCCCGTGACCACATGAATGATAAGAAAGTAAAATAGCCTTATTGCTGATATGGACAAAGTTTCGGTGTCCTAGATAGAAGAACAGACCAGCCATAACATTCCCTTAAACCAAAGCCTTATCCAGAGCAAGACCCTGACTCTCTTCAGTTCTGAGAAGCCTGAGAGAGGTGAGAAAGCTGCGGAAGAAAAGTTAGGAGCTAGCAGGGGTTGGTTCTTGAAGTTTAAGGGAGAAGCCATCTCTGTAACATAAAAGTGCAAGGCGAAACAGCAAGTACTGATGGAGAAGCTGCAGCAAGCAATCCAAAAGATGTAGCTGAGATCATTGATGAAGTTGGCTACACTAAACAACAGATTTTCTTTCTTTTTTTTTAACCATGTTTTTTATTTTAAAATTGTGGGGTACAGTTAAGGGTTAGGTATACAAATATGCATTGTGCAGGTATCCTTGTTGATGAGGTATAAATAAACCAGCCTTCTGCTGAAAGAAGATGCCCTCTAAGACTTTCATAGCTAGAAAGGAGAAGTCAGTGCCTGGCTTCGAAGCTCCAAAGGACAGCCTGATTCTCTTGGTAGGGGCTAATGCTGCTGATGACTTGAAGTTGAAGCCAATGCTTATTTACCATGCTGAAAATCCTAAGGCCCTTAAGAATTATATTATGAATCGACTATGCTGTGCTCTATAAATGCAACAGCAAAGCCTGGATGACAGCACATCTGTTTACAGCATGCTTTACTGAATATTTTAATCCCACTGTTGAGACCTACTACTCAGAAAAAAAATTCCTTTCAAAATAGTAGCTAGTTGACAATGCAGCTAGTCACTCAAGAGCTCTAATGGAGAAATACAAGAGATGAATGTTGTTTTCATGCCTGCTAACACAACATCCATTCTGCAAACCATGAATTGAGGAGTAATTTTAATTTCCAAGACATTATTTAAGAAATACATTTTCTAAGGCTATAGTTGCCATAAACAGTGATTCCACTGATGTTTCTAAGCAAAATAAATTGAAAATCTTCTGGAAATGATTCTGTGTTCTAGAGGCCATTGAGAAAATGTATAATTTATGAAATTAGGCCAAAATATCAACATTAATAATAGTTTGGAAGAAGTTGTTTCCAGCCCTCATGGATGACTTTGAGGAGTTCAAGACTTCAGTGGGGATGTGTTGGAAATAGCAAGAGAACTAGAATTAGAAGTGGAGCCCAAAGATGTGACTGAATTGCTACAATCTCATGACAAATTTGAATGAATAGGGAGCTGCTTCTTATGCATGAACAAAAAAAGGGATTTCTTGAGATGGAATTCACTGCTATGAAGATGCTTTGAACATAGATTGTGGAAGTGACATCAAGAATAGAATATTATATTTTATAAACTTGATAAAGCAGTGGCAAGGTTTGAGAGGACTGACTCCAATTTTGAAAGAAGTTCTACTGTGGGTAAAATGCTATCTGCATGCTGCAGAGAAATCTTTTGTTAAAGGAAGAGTCAATTCATGTGACTCACTTCATGTTGTGTTATTTTTTTAAATTACTGTAGTCACCAAAAACTTCAGTAAATATCACCCTGATCAGTTAGCAGCCTCCATCATCAAAAAGATTACCACTCGCTGAAGGCTCATATGATCATTAGCATTTTTTAGCAATAAAGTATTATAAGTTGCATGCATTTTTATGAATAATGTTATTAAACACTTGATAGATTAAAGTGTAAACATAATTTTTATTTACATCAGGGAATTTAAAAAATCATGTCAGTCGCTTTATTGGTGGTCTGGAACCACACCCACAATATCTTTGAGGTATCCACAGAATTTTATTTTGCCAGTTTGTAGTATATCCCTTTGCTTACACCTTCCGCAGCACAGAACACAAGCTCTTTCCTAAATCCATGTTGAACATATATTTCCATGACATTAGATTGAGATGGGCCAAATAATGAGTTAGCTCAGATGTTTACATGTCTCTCTCTAGTCTGGCTTATTACCTGGTGGTGAAGAACATAGATTCTAGGTCAAACTTTCTTTGTTTAAATCCCAATCCTGACACTTAGTAGCTGTGTAAGCCTATCTGAGCCTTATCTTACTTATCTGTAAAAGTCTCCATCTTACAACACCATTACAATGGCAACCAAATTTCAACATGAGTTTTGGAAGGAGCATTTAAACCATCACAGGAAAACAAGACAATTTTAAACTCTGTCTTTCTGGAGGTAACAGATTCATGGTTAAAACAGCCAAATATGCAAAGAATTACTACAAAATGTGGACTGTGAGAGCCTGTAGTAGGATGAACCAATATAGTCACATAGGACTAAAGGGAATTGGCTAATCAGAGTAACCTCTCAATGAGAACAATCTACACTGCCTCTCTTCTGCCCAAAACTCACTACAGACATGAGGCAGAGTTTGGTTGCCACTAAGAGGAAGGCTGAGAATGGGTAGCATGACCACATGGATGATGCTAAGGACTTCCAAGGAGGGAGAGCAACCACAGCTCTCATACTGCTAATATGAGTAAGAGTTAGTACAGACTCTATGGGAAACTCCTTGGTAGTATCTACTAAAGCAGAGCATATATACAGTCTATGACCCTTTCCCAGGAAATAACCCAGGAAAATAAAAAATCCACACATGTGTATCAAAGGCATATACAAGAATGGTCACTGCAGCACCTCTTAAAATAGACAAAAGATTGAAATCTAACCAAATGTCTTTCAATTGGAGTATTAAGTGTGCAATACTTACACAATACTTACACAATGAAATACTGTGCCACTATGAAATCTGACAAACCATAACTGCACACAATAATATGAATAAATCTTATAAACAAAATGCTGAGCAAAAGAAACCAGATAAAAAGGAGCACTTTGTGTATGGTTTCATTTAAATAAAGCCCAAAAACAAGCAAAATTATTTTACGCTGTTAAAAGTCAGGATAGCAGTTACCTTTGGTGGGGATGGGAATCAAAATAACCTGAAAGGAGAGCAAAAGTCATCTCTAATCTGCTGGTAATTATTTCTTTCTTGATTTGGATGTTGTTATTAAGTTTTTTCCTTTTTGAAAAAGCATCAAGCTATGCACAATGATTGTGTCCATGTTATACTTCAATTAAAAGTTATCTTTAAACACTCAGGAATTGCCAAGCATGGTGGCTCACACCTGTAATCCCTGCACTTTGGGAGGCAGAGGCGAGAGGATTGCCTGAGCCCAGGGGTTTGAGACCAGCTTGGGCAACTTGGCGAGACCTCAGCTCTACAATAAAAAAAAAAATCAGCCGGGCATGGTGGCGCACACCTGTGGTTCCAGCTACTTGGAAGGCTGAGGCGGAAGTTTCACCTGAGCCCAGCAGATTGAGGCTGCAATGGCCATGAGCATGCCACTGCACTCCAGCTGGGGCAACAGAGTGAGACTCCAACTAAGAAAAAAAAAAAAACCTCAGGTATTTCTCTCCCAGCAATAGCCAACTAGGTTATTTTAGCCTCCTAGAAAGAATAGCTGAAAAATCTGGAGAAGATATTTGTCTTTAAACTCCTTTAAAGTCATAGAAGAGGCACCAAGACAGAATGCCAGATTTAGCAAATAAAAATACAAGACACAAGTTAAATGTGAATTTCAGATAAACAATACATTTTTAGTATAAATCTCCAATATTGCATAGAAGATACTTGCAGTAAAAAAAAAATGTTGCTTATCTGATTTTAAATTTAACCAGACACTCTGTATTTTATCCTGCAAGCCTATACCAAAGCAGTGTAAACAGGTGATGTCAAGATCTGCAAATAGAGGGAAGTCAAGGAGGGCCACCAAGCCTCACTTGGATCCCCAAGGTCTAATAGTAGATGTAAGTTGTGCATTGGAATCTTGATCATTCTTGAACCTGGGGCTTTGTGTCTTCTGTCAGTTTCACAAAATTCTGGGGCATTAACTCTTCATATACTGCTTTCATCTGTTCTGTCTTTTTCTGGGACTCCAAGTACAATTATCCATATGTCAGACCCTTTTATTGTAGCCCATATATATCTTACATGCTTTTCTATATGTTCCAACTGTTTGTCTTCCCTCACTTTAATATTTTCTTCTGTCCAATCTAACAGTTGTTGATGACTATCTCTTTTGTTGTATTCAATCTGTTATTTAACCTCTCCACTGAGTTCTTAATTTCAGTCATTTATTTTTGTTTGTCTTCTATTTTGTTACCTTCTAGTATTTCTAGATCTCTGTACAAGTTCTCCACCTTGACTCTTAATTTATTGCACATATTAATTGTAGATATTTTTAGTCTGTACCTAATGCGTAGAGACCTCATGTGGTCTGTTTGCATTGTCTATTTTTCTTTTGGTTTCTCAGTCAAATGTTTGTTTTTCTCCTCATATATTTAACTATTTCTGATTGATTGTAGAACTTTGTGTGAAAAATTCAGGGAGGTAATTTAGTCTCTAAGTGATGATTTTACTTTATTTCTAGTATTTAGGCTAGGAGCACTAGCAATTTCAATAATGCTAACATGATCAGGGACTGAGATCATTCAAAACTCGGCTCAGTCTCTCTGAAAGATGCCCTATTTCTGGTTCTTCTTATTCCTAGTTTATAACCCATCTGGTTCCAACCAAAGCCTTGAGTCTCTCCTCCTTGAAAGTTCAGAAATTCCAAATTTTGTCTCCCTTCTTCCCCAACCTCTGTGAATTTTCTGAAATATCTGCTCATATTCTCAACCTCCTAGCTACAGTTTTTCACAATTGGTAAATGAATCAAGAGAAAAATTATGTTAGATGTGAGACTAATTTCTTTTGACTTCTCTTCTCTCTTAGAATTTTAGATCTTTAAAATATCCGCTTAGTTGATAGTTTGATAACACATTTATACAAATATTTTATTATGTCTTGTCTAGCCTTTGCAGTTACTCTCAGTCAAAATTTTGTCCAAAGTAACCTATTTCTCCATTTCCAAAAGCAGAATTTTCCTGCTTCTATACCTAAAGGCATATAAAATATTCATACTTTTTAAAAAATCTATTAAGTTGAAACTTAGCTCTCAGAATGTTAATGAGTTTTCTTTGTTGTTCTTTAGAAATTAATGTCAGTAGCTACTGGACTCACCAGTCACTTTCAAAGTTAAAGAATAGAATAAAGAATGAAACTCCCAGGGTTTAATGTCAAGAAATTATTCTAGTTAATGTCGTGTTTATAGAGTTACCACAATGTACTGAAAATCAAAGGAACATTGCCCCCAAATTCTTGACTTAATGAGCTCTGTGTTTCTCACAGAATCTCATTTAAGAAGAGCCCTCAACAAAAGGACTAATACAAGACTTCCTGCCAGCCCTGATGAGGGGGCTTAGCCACACTTAATTTGATTTAGAAACAGTATAAAGATATGACATTTTTCACTCTCATATGTTTTAGAAAAAATATACAAGATTTTTAAATATTTCTTTTATCTTCAACCAGTTTAAAGTGAGTAAATTTATAAGTTTATAAGTAAGCAATTTATAAGTAGCATTTTCATCTCACAACTTATATTTACTCCAAACTGCAATAATTTCAGAAGTACCTTAGTTTTCTTACACATTATACATATATACCCAGTGCCTCTGGTCCAAATGCATATTTTGGAATCTCTCTCACTGCCTTTCTTGTTCCTAATATAATTAACGAATACTTATAGTCCAGTACCTGTTCAAACTCCCATTTTACCGATAAGGAAATTGAGGCACTGAGAAGTTAAGTAATTTACAGAGAGTGAATTTATAAAAGTTGATAGATATCTCCTTCATGTTTGTCTCAGATCCTATCCAGTTCTTCTGTGAGTTTAATTCAACATAGATTAATAAAACACTTTCCACAGGGTAAATTATCAGTCCACCATTGCTTACAAATTCAACGGTGATAACATATGATCCCTGTCCCAAAGTTGTTCATAATTCAGTAGGCTTCTTGAAAACCACCGTATAATAATAAAAAGAAGAAGAAGAAAGAAAGGAGAGGGAAGAAAAAAGAAAGGAAGGAAAGAAGGAGAAAGGAAGGATGAACGGATGGAAGGAAGGAAAGGGAAGAGAAAGGAAGGTAGAAAGAGAGAGAGAGAGGGAAGGAGGGAGGGAGGGAATAAGGAAGGGAGAAAAGAAAGAAAGAGAGGAAGGAAGGAAAGAAAGAAGGAAGAGAGGGAGGGAGGGAAGGAGGGAGGGAGGGAGGGATATTTGCATGGTTTTGAGAATTGAGACACTGTTTTCCAATGAAATTGTCAGGATACTAGATCATTCTGAAACGGCCTTGGTGGTATCATCTGTGGTTTCCTCATTCTGTCTGACAGAGGCAGTCATAAGAGAGCATCAGTATGTGTGTGCCTATGTGATGAATGTGTACAGATGGGTGT
>CAUYQG010162900.1:0-64738 GCA_963574415.1 Tarsius wallacei
GTTATTCAACTGTGGAGGGATTGCTTTTACTTCTGTTTGTTCAATCTCCTATTCTTCTTTATGTGTATCCTCTTACTTTGTTTGATTCTGGACTTGCACTGTAGATTAGGGGTGGTCCCTTTTTACACTTTTGAGATATACTTATGGGGGGAAGCTATGATTCAAACTCTATCCGCAGGTCCTGGTATCTGGTATCTGCTGACAGGTGTGTGGATAATCTGAAGCCCTCTTCCCACTGCTTTGGAATCTGGCTGTGCAGTGGGGTTGTAGGTTTGCTCCCTTGAGTCACCAGCAGATGGTGCTGTCTCAGGCTCCAGGTGGTCTTTATCTCAGTTGCTTATCCCACGGTGGGGTGGGGGGGGCCTGAGTGGGGGCCAGTCGGGAATGGACTCACAGGAGGAGGTCCAAGGCTCACCCGGAAGTCAAAGCGGCAGTGGTGGTGGCAGTGGCAGCGACAGCGATTTTAGCTTCAGCATATCCTGTGTGGAGGGGTGGATCACCTCAGGCACAGGCTGCGATGAAGGTGTCTGGCTGCAGCAGTGACAGCAACGTGTGTCTGGACCGTGGCGGCGAGCTGGGCCGAGCTGCTAGTGGCAGCGGCAGCGGCGGAGGGAGGGGCGGGGGGGGGCGGGGGGGGGCGGGCCAAGTCGCTCGCTGTGGCACGAGCTGCCTGCCCGCTGTGATGATCAGTGGTGGCGGCCGCGTCGCCTCTTCTACTGCTGGTCTGCTGTGATGTCTCTGCAGTGTCAGTGTCCGAGTTCCATGTGGGGAGCGGGCTCCCAGGGAGAGAGTCTGAGTCCTTCTGTGTCCTCTTCTGTGGAGGTCTCACAGACCACGCTGCCCAGTCGCCATCTTGGTGGAAGTCCGCTCCAAGTTTCATATTAGACACAGGGCTTGCAGGTTCTGAGGAGCTGCTTTTAAATGCCATCTTATAGGGATTTGGCAGGCAGTAATGAGTCTCACCAGGTCTGGGCATAGGAGGCCCTAGAATTGTGGTTTACTGAGGGAGGCATGATTTAACCACAGATAGTGTCTGCCCTCTGGGGCATCCATAGAGATGGTTACATTATTTGATATGAGGTCAAATGCAAACAGTTACTAAATCTATAGCTAGGATAGAATAACCCATTCACTCTCACTTTTAGTTAGTTAGTTACTTAGTTTAGTTTTGTCCAACCCAGAATAAAATCCTGGGTTAGACCAAGAGAGTGAGCCGCTCTAGTTCTTGGTTTTTTATACGACAGGATATACAGACCTTGAAATATGGAGGAGTCTCTGGTGTCTGGAAATATGAAACTCCCTGTGGTCATTCTTGTCCAGTCTTCTCAGCTTCTTGTGGCTTGAAGGTCCCCCTGAAAACAGGCCTTAAGTGGGGAACTCTAGTACCACCTGCCTTTCAAAGTCTTAATTCAGAACAATTCATGACAGCTCATTCTGCTCATCTGATTCTGATCCACATCCAACCCACTTGCCCACTAGTGCATCCTCCTTTTCCAATCTCCATCTTATATCTTCCTACGTGCTGCCCTTCTTCATCTTCCTCTCTTGGAAGGCTTTGACCATCTCATTTAATGTTCCTCATCTGAGTCCCTGAATACCTGGGGCCCTCTCATCCCTATTGCCTTCATGGATGGCATTCTCCCCAGGCCCAACCTGGTCTCAAAAGAGGAAATAGGTGGCCTGTGAGAGGGAATTAGACAAGAGGTCAAGGCCATCTTTGGTAGCTCAAGGACTGAAAAAGATCAGTTATGAGATATTTCTTATTAGAGTAAGTCTTAAAGATTATAATTTATAATTTGAGTCTTCGGTGCCTGGTATAGTATCAGGCACATAGTTAGCACTTAATAATACTAGTCTCTTTCTCCTTTTCTGGACCTGTCTCCAATTTCCATGACCATTTCTCACTTGTGGAAAAAGGTACTTTAGATAGTTCATCTATCCCTCTATCCATCCATCCCTCCATCTATCCATCCATTTACCAATTTTTTGTGTGTACCTACCCTGTGTCCAGCACATTGCTTGGGATTTAGTGATAAATAAGGTAGGCATTGCCCCTGTCCTTATGGAGCTTAGAGTTCAGAGAAAACAGGGGCTTAACTAGTACTTCTTTCAGTGGGCACCCCAGTTTGCTGCCTCAGGCACACATTTTCTGGGATGAGCATTGTTTCCCTTGTTGGGAGGGGAGGCCTGAACCAAATATCCAGCTCTGGTAAGCAGGCTTCAGTGTAGGGCCCTGGTTGCTGCATCCTGTTTGGTGACCATCCTGTTACACCAGTTCCTCCTAGGCTTCATTCTTTGCACACTTCTTCCAGAGACCCATCCTGAATATCTGCCCAAGGCCGCCAATCCACTCAGATGGCCAAGTTCCACCACAGGAAATTTCTTGACCTCTCCTATTAGTTGTACTTCACATTTCTGACTGTCATCCTCTAACCTACTACTTCCATCCCTTTCGGTCCCTGGGAGAGGCTCCAATAACAGTTCTGCATCTCTAACTGGTGTCATTCCAGCATGTGTCTCCTAAATACCTCACAGTGGGCAGGTCAAGCTGCAAGTTCCAGTTGTGCTCTCCAGTGATGTGAGAGAATGTGTCACTTGTAAAATGAAAATGCTTTTTTCTTCTCCAGTATTTCCAAGAGTAGTTCCTACAATCTGCTGCAGAAATCACCGGCCTTTGCTAGCCCAGAGTTTCTTTTTCAGTTACTCCCTCCCTCATCCATGCATTTAGCAAGCATTTACTGAGGTCAACTCTGCCTCAGGCCTGGGTTGGGCTCTATAGACACAGAGAAGTGTCAGACTTTGTCCTTTTCCTCCAGAAGCTAAGATTGTAGTGAGAAGACAGGCATGACTCTGTGGTGTGTGTGGGAGCAGGGAGGGGCAGAGAAGGTGAAGAAGAATTGCCATTGGGGCTTCTCCCAGGGCTAAGAGTAAGGAGGAATCAGAGTGGCCTTTATAGGAGACATGATCCTGAGCAGGACTTGAAGGATGTATAGGGTTCACTAACTGATGTGTGTGTAAATGGGAATGGAGAAGGCTGGCGAGGGTGGAGCATCACAGGTGGGGAAAACTGTGTGTTCATAAGCATAAAATTTCTGAAGTATCATAAAACTTTGAGGACTTTGGGATTCCAGAGTGAAAAATTCAGGAGATTTGCTTAGAGAAGTAGGCAAGGGCAAGGTCATGAAGCGCCTTGACTGCCAGGTATGGTCATTGTTGTGTTCACCAAAATCTCTACATGATTCCTCTTCTTCCAGAGCTCATAGCCTGACTGCATTTCCAGCCTCCCTTGCAGTTATTATGGTCCCATAAAAACCTCCAACATGTGATCCTCTCTCTCTTTCTCTGTCTGCTGACTAGATGTAGATGAATCCACAGCCTTAGTGGATAGTAGAGCCACAAGATAGAAGGAGCTTAGGTCCACATATTTTCACTCAGAGGAGAGCTTCCCACTCATTAGGAACACCCATTAGGACTTTGTGTGGATGAGAAATAAATATCTATGTGTTAAGCCATTTTGTGTGTGTGTGTGTGTGTGTGTGTGTGTGCGTGCACACGCTTGTATATGCCAGAGGGTGTTATCTGCTATACCAGTTAGTAGATCCCTCTACTCAGTGATCCTCAAACATTAGCATGCCTCCAAATCACTAGCAGAGCTTATCAAAATACAAATTGCCCACCATGACTTTTCAATTGAGTATGTCTGGGGTGGGCCTTGAGAATTTGCATTTTTAACAAGTTCCCAGCTGATGCTACTGGTTCTGGGACCATACTTTGAAAATTACTGTTTTAACTCTTACACAAGGCTAAATGACTTTTTCCTGATAGGAGAGGAATAACTTTAGATCTCCTAAGGGTAGAGGCACAAGCCGCATAGAAAGGGACCTTGGTTAGATGATGATGATGGTGATGACAACCTTTACTAGGTACTCACTATGTGCTGGCCTGTGGTCTAAATCCCTGAATCCTTCAAACAAGCTGATAAAGTAGGTACTCTTAAATATCCACTTGTGAGGGGCAAATGTTTCTGCTGCAAATGTGTCTTCAATGTTCCCTCCTCCAGGCTCTGTAAGAGGAGGAAGGAGGCAAATATTCCTGAGAGAGGCAGTAGGACTTAGTACAAAGAGTATACGGAGCTTTGGAGTTAGACTGACTGGGCTAGAATCCCAGCTTCCCCCATGGAAAAGCTGTAAGTGCTGGAAAAGTCACATGGTTTCTCTGCTTCTCAGATTCCTCACCTGTAAAGTGGGAAAAGTGCTATTTAGTTCAAATGTGCATGGTGTGAGAAGGATTACAGATAACGGAGTAAAGTCCCTGATTCCCGGTCTGTACTCACAAAATGGTTGTCATTATTATTCTCTCTACTCTGAGTTCCCAGACCCCATCCCTGGGTCAGGCTTGGCCATATTCCTTTTCCTTCCACTGCTCCATTTTTCCTATAGCAGCCTTCAGTTTCTTTCTGAAGATAGAGTTACTTGTACCTACAACCCTGCCCAGTCTGGCTCTTCCAGGTTGCCAAGGTACATATGCCCAACACTTTTTTTTTAATTGTAAAAATGAGGTCTTGCCAAGTTTCCCAGTCTGGCCTTGAACCCATGGGCTCAGGCAATCCTCTCACCTCAGTGTCCCAAAGTGCTGGGATTATAGGTGTGAGCCACTGCTGCTGGGCCATAACCTTTCTTGGGACTGTCCTGACCTTGGGGCAGCATTAAGGTTTATATTTACAGAGATGAGGTCCAGCAAGCTTTAGGAGAGGAAGAGGGTAGGGTGAGAGTTAATGGCCAAGGTATAGGTGAGAGTAGGCAAAGATAGCGCTGGCTTTGTGGCCTTAATGAGTCAAAATGCTGAGCTTCAATACTCTCCTATCAGCAGGTTGCTTCTCAATCTGTTTTCTTCAATGCCAGGAGCATAGCTGGAACTTGGCTGGAAACTCTCAGGCATTACTAGGAAACACCTTTTAACTTACAGCCCTTCCCATTTTTTTACGTGCAAACCATTTCTAGCTTTCCCTTTTGCTTGGCCCTTGTCTTTCATAAGCTGATTAAAATGACCTTCAAGCTCTGGCAATGACACCCATGAAGGTCTTTGAATGATCTCACTTGAACCTCAAGACAATGGTGCAAAACAGCAGATCAGATAGTTAGAGACTTCAGGAGAGTTTTCTTGGTTATTTAATTGCAACTGCTGTTATTTGAATGAAATAACCCTTGTACTTGCTTTGTGCAAGAGGTGCATTCTGGAAGTCACATATAAATAGAATCTTGTACATTGTTTTCCAATTGACCAAGTATCTGCATGATATAACAAAAATTGTAAAAGAAAAAAAGTTAGTTAAGTACTATTATACATTTTATTTTGCTCTTGCTGCAGTTAAAATAAGATGAAAAAAAAAGAGGTTATCCCTTGATTATAGAAATGGAGTTCAGAGAGGGAGAGATACTTGCTAAAGGTCACAGAGCTTAAGCTGACAGAACAGGGACCAAAAACTTCAGGTCTTAACATTATTCCATATTCTTTATTTAGAAAATTGGCAAGACAAATGAAGTCAGTGACCTCAGACTAAAATCCACACTCCTTTCCAGTGTCTGCAAAAGCCTGCATGATCTGGCTCCTGCCCAGCTCTCCAATGTCTACTGGTACTTCTTTCCCTTCCCTGATGGTTCTTTTGCCACGCTGGCCATCTGTTGTTTCCTAAAACCCATTAAGCTCTTCCCTACCTCTGGGCCTTTGCACTGATGTTCTTTTTCTGGCTCTTTCCACAATGGCTCATTCAGTCTCATTTCAAAGTCACTTTATCAGGGAAAAGACCTTTATCCTGTCTAAGCAGAACCTCTCTGTTATTTTCTTCCATCGCACCTCCCTTCCTAGCCCTTATCACAATCTGTAATAATTATTTTACTTATTGAATGAGCAGACAATGGTTGACTTGGTACTCAAGTCATGGGATTATATTAATTTAGTTATTCCTTTATTTAGCAAATATTTACTGGGCACCTACTAAGGGCCAGGCACTCTCTTAGGAGCTGAGGTCACAGTAGTGAGCAAAACAGATACAAATCTTTGCACGAGGGGAAGACTTTTTCAGGAAATCGAAGGAAAAAGATGGAGGTAAGTGTAACTCTAAGGGCTTTGGCTTGAGCGACTGGGAGAATAGTGCTGTCGTTTGCTTAGGTGAGAAAAAGAGCAGGGTGAGTGGATGAGAAGGCACAAGGGAACTGGGTTTTGTTCTTGTTGTTTGCATGTTAAGTTTGTGATATCCTTTAGATGGTCAGGTGGAAACGTCTACTAGGCAACAGAATAAATGTCTCCAGAGTTCAGGAGAGAGGTCTGAACTGAAAACACATTTGGGAGTCATTTGAGCATTAATTATATGAAAAGTCACGACATTGGATGAGTGACCCTGGCAGTGAATGTAGTTAGAGAAGAGGTCTAAGAACTCAGCCTGCAATATTTAGAGGCCAAAGAGAAGAGGTAACTGTGGGATTGCCAGGTAGGAAGAAAATATGTTAAGTGAGGAGTCCTGGAAGGTGAGTAAAGGAGGCATTTCAAAGATGAGGCGGTGATTGGCCAAGCCAAATGCTACTGCAAGATTAAGGACTGAGACTGGCCCTTTGGAGAGATTTAAATCACTGGCGACTTTGATAAGAGCAGTTTGGGAAGTGTGACGGGGGAGTAGATCTCACTAGAGTGAGTTCAAGGGAGAATGGGAAAAGAGAAATCGGACAGCGAATATCACTAGTTTCTTGTTGAGGGAAGCTTAGAAATGGGGTACTAATAGGAACTAGTGTAAAGAGGGATTTTTTTTTTAAAGATAGGAGAAGTAGCTGCATGTTTATACACTTATAGGAATGACCTAGTAGAGAGGGAAAATCCTATGATGTCGACAAGAGAGGCAAAGTGTTGGACTGAAGTTCTTGAGTAGGTGAGGGGGGTTGAAGCGTTAGCAATGGACAGCTTATCCATAGTAATAGGAGAGCTGGTGGAGGTGGGGGCTAGTGACAGTTCTCTTCTGATTGCAGCAGTTTTCGCAGTGAAATAAGATGCAGGGTTTTCTGTTGAGAATGAAGATGAGGGAGGAGGTGTTGGAGGTTTGAAGAAAGAGGAGAAAGTAGGAACATATCTGGGAGGGAGGGGGCATGAATGCACTAGAGAAATACAGTGCGAGCTTCAGGCAGTTTTAGGGCCCGCATGAGGCTGGTGGTCACTAATTTAAAGGGAGCCTGGTCAGCATGAATGAATACAGGTTTTTCTCTTGCAATTCAAGTTCAGCTATGATGGTGCAGGTGCAGAGTAGATGAGAGCTTTGGTTGAAACAAAAGAGTACAATGAAGTGTGGGAGGGGTGAGGAAAATGAGAGTG
Source organism: Tarsius wallacei (assembly GCA_963574415.1). NCBI lineage: Eukaryota > Metazoa > Chordata > Mammalia > Primates > Tarsiidae > Tarsius > Tarsius wallacei. The sequence goes on from CAUYQG010162900.1 coordinate 7,357, forward strand.
CATGCAAGGGAAGGTTATATATTTTATATAGAATTTAAACTGAGTAGGAAGGGAAGTCAGGACATACTGGTGGGGAGGGACAGTAAGCGTGAATTGAAGGTCTAAGGAGAGTTGAAGGGTTATTTTGAGTCATGGTATTAAGGTCAGTGAGATAGGAAGCAGGCATTGATAAGGGGATGCTTGACATTGAAATTAAGGTTTTACGGTCTAAGAGATGAGCAGGGAGGGAGTAAGTGAGGTAGAAAGAGGAATGGAGGTTGAGGAGCTGGGATGTTAGGAGGATCGTCCATGTGCATATTGAAATCATCATGAATTATGAAAGGTGCAGTTTTACAATCTTAGTGTGGTTTGGGGGAGTATTTATGGGACATAAGGTATGTGCCTGGCACACAGTAGACTCTCAATCAATGCAGTTTAGTTAGTTATTTGTCTAATATTTGTTCAGAGCTCTGGGGCTTTTACCTCAGTTGCTTCCAAGACAGAACTTTGTGGTGTGGCGTGCACTGCATAAAGGGTTGGGACTGGGAGACACAACTGGGGCATGAGCCTGGCCTTAAGGAAATATGTGGTCCCTGCTGCTGAGGCTGCCCCATAGTCTAGGGTCTAGGTCCTTCCTCTGGCTTCCGGCTGGGCTTCCACCAGAGGTGCACGTCTTTGGCTTGGTGGCAGCAGCAGCAGATGGCAAAAAGTGGGTGGGCTGGGGGTATCAGCAACTGATCCCACAGACGCCGGATTAATGAGGCCTCATGTCCGCCTTCTTTTCTGCAGCATGCCAGCCGACAGTAGCTTCCTTTGCTGGGGTGGGTTTGTTTGTGGGAAATTTTTTGGCAGTGAAAGCTCAGCACCTGATTGAAAACTTCCTCTCCCCCTCATTCTCTTTCTCTCCTGGCTCTTACATTGATTCTAATGTACTCTGGGCCTCAAGCCTGTCCCTGGGGTTCCTCCTGGTGTCAGATTGATGAAACTGAGCCCAGGTAATCCTGCTCTTGCATTTACAGATGGAGAAACTTAGGCCTAGAAATTTTAATCGTTCATTCTTTAGCAGGAAGATCAAGACTCTACATACATTCCATGCTCTCTGGTGTCTGACTACATCCCTGGGTTGACATGGATCCCATGAGTAAGAACTTGGATTTCTCATATTGGAGATTCATACAGAAGCATATTTGATAGACATTGAGGTAATGGGAATAAGGGGACATTGGAAGCCAGATTACAATAAGGATAATGGTGCTTCTCAGAGGAAAAGTCACTGTAAATGAGGAGGGAGTCTAGCACAGAGGGCCAGAGTAGCACGCAGGCTCCAAGTTAAAGCACCTTAATTTTATGCACAGTGTAAAGTTCTTCTTAGCCTGCTCTGACCTGGCCCTCCTGGCAAATCTAAAAATATATTTCACTAAACCATTGGGAATGCTAGTAACTGTGATAGAACTGGTCCTTCCCATCAAAGTGGGATAAAAGAAAAGGAGGGTGCATCTGTAATGATGTGTTTGTGTGTGTGTGTGTGTGTGTGTGTGTGTTTGTGGGGGAGAGAGAGAGAATCTTCTGAAGATGAAGAGGTGAGCAAAGATATTTAGATACTCCAGTCAGTGAGATGGCAGAAATTGAGGCACCAAGGAGTGTTGGGGATCAAAGATAGGTCAGTGCCACTGGATGGGTGGCCCACTGAATAAATTTCTGTTTTATAATGAATTACCCAATCTAAAATATTTTGTTATAGCAGCCCAAACAGACTAAGACAGGTAACAGATTCACATATCCAGGAGTTAGAATGTAGACATCTTTGGGGGGCCATTATTTAGCCTCCCACAGCTGAACACTTTCACTGGCATTCTTTTCATGGATGGCCTTGTGTTGATGAATCTCAGTCCTTGCCCTTGATGAGCTAACAATTTGGGGAGAAGACGTAGAGGTAAACAGCAAATTATTCTACAGGGTGAGTGAGGACTTTAGGAACCCACAGGAATGGTATAGAACTTGGTCTGAGAGGTTAAGGAAGGAGCTCCAGAGGAGAAGATATCCATACTTTAAGTATGTATAAGAATTAGCCAGATAAATAATGATAATGATAACAATAATAATAGCAAGCATTTATATAGTTATTACTAGCTCAATCTGCCAGGCAGTATTTTAAGCACTTAACACACATTAGTGCACTTGACCCTCTCAATACTGAATAAGGTGAGTACTATTATCGATCATCACTATTCTACAGATGCGTGTACTAGTCAAGGTTCTCCAGAGAAACAGAACCAGTAGAAAAATAGATAAATAGGTAGATATAAATATAGATATAGATTAGATGTGGACATGGATATCTGAAAGGGAATTCATTATGAGAATCGGCTTATACAATTATGAAGGCTAAGAAATCCTATGACATGCTGTCTGCGAGCTGGAGAACCAGGGAAGCCTGCAGTGTAGTTCGTTCAGATTCTGAAGGCCTGGGAACCAGGGGAGTGGATGGTGTAACTTTCAGTGTGAAACTGAAGGCCTGAGAACCTGAGGGCCTGCTGGTGCAAGTCCCAGAGCCTGAAGGTCGGAGAACCTGGAGTTCTGATATTCAAGGGCAGGAGATGAATGTCCCATCTTCAGAAGAGAGAAGGCAAGCAAATTCACCTTTCCTTTGCATTTTTGTTCTATCTGGGCCCTCAACTGATTGAACAGTGCTCTCCCACATTGGGAAAGGGTGGATCTTCCTTACTCAAGTTATGATTCAAACGCCAATCTATTCCAGAAACACCTTCATAGACATACCCACAAAATTCTTTACCAGCTACCTAGACATTCCTTAGTCAAGCTGACACCTAAAATTAACCATCATGATGAGCAAACTAAGGCTAAGAGAAAATAATCCATTGACTGAAACGTAGGTCCTTCTCATTCTTCTTCTTCTTTTTTTTTGAGTTGGAGTCTCACTCTGTCGCCCAGGCTGGAGTGCAGTGGCATGCTCACAGCCACCCCAGCATCAACCTGCTGGGTTTCAGCGATCCTTCTACCTCAGTCTTCCAAGTAGCCGAGACTACAGGCAAGTGCTACCATACCTGGCTAATTTTTTACTTATTGTAGAGACGAGGTCTTGCCAAGTTGCCAGGGCTAGTCTCGAACCCGCGGGCTCAGGCAATCCACTTGCCTCGGCCTCCCAAAGTGCTGGGATTACAGGCTGAGCCACTGAACCTGGCCCTTTTCATTATTCTTAAATTAAAGATCAAAGTTCTTTCTGTGGCTTACAAGACCTTTGATAGGCTGGTCCCAGCTACCGCTCCCACCTGAGCCCTATCCCCCCTCCACTGCTGAGTCACTGGGTTCTTTTGCCCCTTGACTGAGCCTCAATCCCCTCCACTCTGACCCTTTGCACATGCTGTTCCTCTCTGCCCTGGATGAAGCATAATCTCCTCATCCTTCAGATCTCAGCTCAAATGCCCAGTCTGTGAAAGGACATTCCTCCTCCTCAGTCAAGTCGGTTTCCTTGTTATCACTGCCAGAGCAGCCTTGACCTTGACAAAACTCACCCCAGCTACACACAGCTGGATTTTGTCCCCTCATTGTGTCCTCAGTGCCTCATAATAAGTGGTCACTAACTATTTGCTGGCCCCATGAAAAATGTAGGGACAGTTGAACATCTACAAGTAAACAGGATCATCTAGTCCAATGCCTTCCTTTAACTTCTGGGAAATCGAGACCCAATGAGGGGCAGTGACTTGCCTAGTGTTACACAGCAAGTCAGAGGAAGTGCTGAGGATTCTGAGTCCTGGTCCTGGGTCCCATCCATCATTCCCAGTGTGATGCTCCTCACCTCACCCCAGTGCAAGCCTTGCCAAGTCTGATTCACCCTGCAAGAGACAGCTGATTCCCAGACATCTCTTAGATGACTTTCTTATTACACTTCAACCTCGCCCCACACCACAGAATCAGAATTGACTACTTACTCTTTTCTCTGTGCTCCCCAAACACACTGCAGCTTTGCTCTTGCCCTTCTATGCTCAGCTTACACCTGATCTCTTCCAAGGCAAGCACTGTGACTGATTCCTCTGTCCCCAGGGAGGCACACACTCAGCAGTACAAATACAGGGTGTGAGGTTTGCTGTGATACAGGAAAGCAGAGGGATGTAGGATTGCCAGGGAATACCTAACCCAGGAAAGGTACCCAGGAGGCAGTGAATCCTGAGCTGAAAAAGGAAGATCAGCCAGGTAGAAGGGGTGTGTGTGTGTGTGTCTGTGTGTATCTGTGTGTGTCTGTGTGTGTGTGTTTTGAGAAAAATGGGGGTTGGGTGGAGGAAAGGATATTTTAAGGAGAGGACCTCTAATGTTTGTGAAATGAGATGATAACTAGTCACATGAATGGGGTGGAGGTTGGAAAACTCAAAGTCCCTTTTCTCCCAAGGATTCAAGTGAGGAGGTTGAACTGACTTCAAGGGCTTTCCATAGCAAACTAAGCAGGCTGATTGTGTGACAAGCAGGGGAGGACTGCCTTTTACAGATGGTCTAATTGGAGCCATTTTCTGTCTTGGGTGAGGTGAAAACTTTTGACTCTTGTTGCTACAGCCAGTAGAAGTAGGGCTTAGGAATATCAGCCCTTTAACAAGTATTTGCCTATGAATGCAGGGACCTGACTTCCCCCTCAAAAGTCTTTTGGTGCCCTGCTTCCCTAAAGATGTTCCTGCCTCTGCCTGTATGATCAACCTCTTAAATTCTCCTTTCCCACTGCTGCCTACCTAAGTTCCTCAGCACTGGCCTCTATCCCTTTACCCTGAGATGAGGTCCCTGTGACTCTTTCATGGTGTTCCTGTCTATTTCTCAGGGAATAATGAGATGGAATGGTCAAGTCATTGTAATGGCTGGGTCCCAGAGGAGGGACTGATGGGGTGTCTAGTGGCTGAGAGGACAATCAGATCCTCTGCCAGTATGTGGCTGGAGTTATTTTATTTCAGAAGCAGCTCAAGTTCCATAAAGTCAAGTGAGATTCCCAACAGCTTATTCCCTATTCCCACATGTGTTCCCACTATTTCTCTCCCCCACCACCCCACTAAGGTTTCTTGGTTCTTTACATCCGGGGGCATCCACCAAACCCACTTCTTCTTGCCGAAGGGCCTGGCCCAAGTTATCTTCTTCTGGGAACTCTTTTTGGCTACTGTTTAATTCCTACTACTCTTGAGTGCCAGGAACTCGACATTTTTTTTTTTATCTCTAATCCTGTCTTTTCTGATAAGGAACCTCATAGACATTCAATGCTTGATTTGCCCAGGGGTGCAAACCAGAGCTTTCTTTCACTAGAGCTTGTCTCTTTCCACCAGAGCACACTTTCCTTCCTTCCTGGGTCCTAGAATATGCTTTTCATTCCCCACAGATTTTTAAAATTTCCTGAAATTCCACACCGAAAATACCTGTACTACATGACTAGATCATTGTTCTGTATGACTTGTCAATGTAACAAAACTCTAAATTTTCATTATTTTGTTTTGTTTTCTGTCATAACCCACTGTACAGTGTCATGCAAAATATAAGTACAAGTAAAAACAAAACAAACCTGGACATGTTTATTGTTATGTCCCTAACTCAGTACCTGTCATATGATGGGTGTTCAGAGTAAGGATTCTAGTACAGGTAAGGGTAAGGCTTAGGTGGTTCCCTCAACCTCCACCCTGCCGTAGCTCACATCTAGGTGGGTATTCAACAGAGGATGTCACCCTGAAAGCCAATGTGGTTTGGTGGAAACACATTGGATTGGAACCAGATGACATCCATGTAAATTCCAATTCTGCACCATGCTGTCAAACTTAGGCAAGGTATTTAACTTCTCTGAGCCTGTTTTTTGTCAGATATAAAATGAGGATTATGTTATGTGTCTCCCAGGATTGTTCTTAGGATTTAGGGCCAATACCAATAGTGGAAGGAGTGATCACCAAGGTGCTCTTAGTTCACACAATGCCTTTATCTTTTAAAGAGGCCCATGGGACCAGTTCTGAGAACAATTATGTTGGCTTGTCACCATTCTTACTTGCCTGTGCTATCTTGCAACTCCTTTCTACCTCAATGACTTTTGATGGTTAAAATAGACCTATCAACAAACTAACCTTATTTTAAAATACTGCTGAGCAAAAGCATTTAAAAACCATCACTTTTAGTTTTTCTTTGTCAATATGCTTCAAAACAATGTGATTGTTTTTCCATTAAAGATTTGAGGGAGGGGGTTAGTCCCAGGCACAGTGCATTAATGTAATTTCTCTTATTCCTTACATAACTGGACTCATTACCACTGTTAGTTGAAGTGTGGACCACCTGGCAATTGTTTTGGCTCTAATTACAACAGAATTGGCTTGGAGCCAGGGTGTATAACTGGGGGTTTTGGGGGTCAGATAGACCGAGGTTTGAATTCTGGCTTTGCCCCCTACTTATTTGCACAAAATACCTAATCTCTCTGAGTCTCTTTTTGCTCAGTGTAAAAGGGGATGAGATCCCAAACTAGGACTATATGCATGTTTAGTGCCTGGCATAAGAAAGATTTACTAAATGCTAGTGCTCCTTCTAAAAACAATTTCTTAAACCTCAAGGACTTTGCTGGCAAGTGTTTGAAATAATCACATGGCATACTGGAGCATCACGTGAGTCCACTTTCCATCTGAGCCACTAGTAGATTAAGCTGAACTTGCATAGAAAAGCCTTCTGGTAATTAACCTGGGGTTGGGTGATTTTAAGCCAGTTTTCATTCTGCTGCAGAAACAAAAAAGATGAGACAGGAGAAATGCTATTCCTTTAATTGAAGGAACACTTTTATGTTCTCAGGTCTATTTTAATCTTAAGTGCCGATTATGCATCATTCTCTCCTGTTAACAGACACTTCTGTAAGTGATCTGCACAGAGAGAAATATGATTCTTACATAAATACTGTACCATGAGAAATTATCTTATTACCTAATATGCCAAAAAGCTAATAAGATAAAGGAACAATATGAGTCATTTTTGGACAATATTAAAACTTGATTTTAGCTCGTGGAAATAAAATGTAATTTCCTTTTATTAGTCTCTTCTTCAGGTAGAACAAAGGCAGTGAAGGGTGTAAGGATGTTAGACAGCTGTGTTCTGTGAGCTCTCATGAAGGGCTGTGTAAGGGATCCAGGCAGGATGTCCCCAAATTAAGATTTTAATCACTCTTCCATTTAAAAAACACACTTGCTATCTTGTCAGGTGTGATTTTTGAATTCACAGGTGGAAGTAAAAAAACTCATTTCTTATTCAATTGTACAAATACTTGCCTCTCTGTGTGTTTACATGTGTATGTCTATTAAGAAACAAATGCATAGTGCCTATAGGAAGTAAAGGCAAAACAATTTCAAGGACTGGGAGTTTCCTAAATTATATATGGCAAGGGACAATTACGTGCTGCATTTTGATGAGGTTAAGGTACCCACATGCAAATACTGACTGAGTATGGGCCCCACAAGATTGTGAGTTTCAAACATACTTTTAAGTGTTATTCTTTGTGGGTTAATGTTTTATTTACAAATGATTGTTCTTGGTGGAAGACATTTAAACAGAACCCCAATTGATAAAAATTTCTGGCAGTAATTACCAGGTGCTCAGTTTGATCTTCAGTAATAGAGAAGTAAGTAAAGTTTTGATGCTGATGGTGATGGTTATAGACACAAGCACATTTTTTTGGTACTCTTCCCTTTCTATTACTTTGATAGAAATAACACTAAGTAAACACCATCAGCTTTCTACGACATGCAATTTTTCATTGAAGCAAAATATAATATACCTAGGACCTCAAAGAAATGTAATAATCTCTGTATTCTTGTGATTTGTTAGCTCTTTCCTACAAACACCTGCATAAACTGTATGCGTGTGCCTGGAGATTTAAGGTAACAGGTTTACACTCGCGATAAGGTCAATTTTTTATTAGATGTTAGGCAGACCCATTGTGCTGATGATGAGAAGCGTTTCCAAGACATTATATGTAGAATATCTTCTATGGATGTTTTCAAGACCTATTTAAAGATCTACATCTATTTGTGAAACTTTCAAGATAGATCTGTTGGTAGCCAGAGAATAAACTATGTGAACTGGTAAGATTCCACCAACTTCCAATATTCCAAAAATTGTGTAGCTATCCATTTAAATAAAGTACACCAAAATGACACCTTTTAGGAGCAGGGGTGGTGATGACTGGTAACTATATAGCTTTGGCAGCAACATTTTTAGACCCTACAAACATGTTTGTGAAGCTGTGTAATCCCTGTTGGAAACAGTTCATTTGAATATCCATTCTTCTCCAGAAAAGAAACACAGGAACTTGTCTTTAAGATAAAATGAAAATAAGAATCTTTAAGTTCAACTGTGTGAGGTTCAGGCTGACTTAGAGGTTTAATATTTAGTTCAGTTAATTAAATCCCATTCTTTGCCCTGAATTTAATTATCTCAACCAATGTGGTAACTTAATATAATAATAAAAAAGGGGTTAATGAGAAATGGAAGAGAATCTGACTATTCATCTGGCTCAGTGGGGGTATTTCTTGCAGTGTCAGTTTATGGATGGTGGTCTTATAGAGTATGTATGAATTTTCAATTAGTGAGAAAATGAAAATGAAACATAGACAGTAGATCATCAATGAGTGATTGTATCAGAAAATCACCAAAAAGTTAATCTGTAAAGTTCAGGGTATGTTTTAATGAGACTTTATGATAGTATAGGTGGTTTTTTTCTCCCTAATTTTAACTCAAATCTTGTTATTTAGACACTGTGAATAAATTCTTGTTTAGAATTTCTATGCAAAGGTAAGATAGTCAAATATTTGCTACTTTTAAACAAAAATTAGTGCTAAAATAAAAAACTGACCTTTCTTTGTTTAATTGTCATTTTCAGTACAACTGCTCTGCTTTCTTAATATTGCTCAAGTTTTGCAATCTCACTGCTAAGGTGCGGTGCAGTAGACTCAGACTCAGATTCAGATCTCAAATGGAAACTTGCTGGCTATGTCAACTTTCTAATCTCATTGATCCTCAGTCTTGTCGTCTGTGAAATGAGGATAATGCTATCTACTCTCAGATTGCTGAGAGGATAAAGTGAAAGAATGGAGAGGATACCATATAGCCTGCCTGATACATAATAGATGTTCTCCAAATGGGGATTCCCTGTCATCTGAACAAGACACAAGTATTTTTATAAATGAGTAACAGATACTATAGTATAATAATACCACACGTAATACCAAGTGTTCTGACTTATCAACCAGGGAAGTGCTCCTCAAACTTCTAAGCACTGGTGATTCACCCAGGGATCTGGTTAAATATAGATTAGCATTCATCCTGAGAGCCTGCATTTCTGACAACCTCCCAGATGATGCTGATCCTGCCATTTGGGGACCACACTTTTAGTAGCATGGAGCCAGAACAATGAACTTCTGAATACTAAATTGACTCTGAGAGACTGGACTATGTTGCAAAACAGAATTTTACTCTATTTTTTTTTTTCTGGTTTAATGATAAAAATATTGGGGAAATATGAAGGTGCTACAGAAAAAAAAGTTTGAATGAACACATTTAAAAATTTGGGAAGCTCAAATCCATTCTACACACTTTCATTTATTGTCTGGACAGATAAAGTACAAATAATTCAAACACAACAAGATTATGAAAAAAAAAACATTTACAATACTTTCCCTCGGAAATCATCTAAACTAGCAAGATTAACATGAAGTCATTCATTATAACTAAAGTATACAACTGCCTGGTCCTAAGATTTTTTTTCCTTTTTTTTTCCCCCAAGATTGAACACATTATAGAGAAGTGATTTTGGCATGCCGTTCCCACTAATGCTTGGCAAAGCATCAAAACTTTGCCAGCAAACTGCGTTCATTCATAGCAGGTGACATAAAAAGGTTTCCCTGAACATTGAACGAGTGTTCTCTGAACTGAAATCTGGTGTTATTTCCAAAACCGAAAAGAGGAAAAAAAAAACAGAAAAAAAATTTAAAGGAGGAGTCTATGATGCAGCCTTGGTATTCGTTATCTGTCTACCACTACGACGACTACTACAAAGTTTGCCTCTTCAGTGTGAAAACAACAGTCCTGTCTACATGCACTTAGTGGGTTCAGCATGGGAAAAAATGCACAAAATAAGCACAAGTTATAAATAACCATAACGTTTTATTACCATTAAGACTAAACTTGTATTGAAAAGATTTTATATAACAAGACAAGAAAAGCAATAGCAAATTTAACTATCAACTAGATTATGCATAGCGAGTAACTGTTTCTATTACCCAGGGAAGAGCATGAACCCTTGTATTTTTTTTGTTTTGTTTTTGTTTTAAATATATAACCGTACAAAGCACAAACATACTAAAATGATCAGTGCACTGGACGTGGGAGAGTGCTCCCTCAGTCATTTTGTTCCCTTAGCTCTGTTTTGTTTTCCCCAATCTGAATTACATTAAAATAAAGACCCAGTTGTTTTTATTTTTCTACTGTGCAGTAAGAAAAAATATTCACAACAAACATGACAATATATCAAACAATAGTTCTACACAAGTTACCTTGATACCTCTTTAACTGTCACTTAAATATCATAAGAAAACATTTTAAGACATACACAAACAAAACTAGCCAAGTGTTACAACTTATAATAAATTAACCCAAAGAAAAAATAACTTTATATATATATATTTATATTGTATATACACATACACACACAACAGAATGACACAATAATATGCTTCTTCCCATAGTTTAAGTAAACAAATAAGTAGTCTAGCCAATCTAGCTATATTTGATCTCGGCCATAGGCATCATCACGTCGGCGATTAAATAAATAAGTGTTTCAAGCAACATAAACAGTGTTTCAAATGTACCAACACAGCCCAATTCTATCAGCATGGGCTACAAAGTGAATCTGAAAATTCCTTAATGAATTTAAAGCAAATGTATCTTTTGTTTTCCTCTCCTAAACACATTACATTTAACTATGATACTAAGATATGTAAATAATTTCGTAGCACCTACTGCTCAAACTAAGGAAGTTTTAGATCAAAAGGAAAATTAATCTTTTTAATTTTTGTTCTGCTGACATCCCATACTGATGACTTAAAGAAAAACTGTCTTTCAACTCATCTCCTTGCTTTTGGGTTTTGACTGTGGGGAACTGTGGTACCCTGGGTAGAACGAACACTCCTTTCCCCTAGTAATCAATAATTGGTTTTTAATTATTATTACATGCTATGAAAAGATATGAAGATCATCTGTTTATAGCCCATCTTTCAAAAAACAGTCTACGAATCCAGTTTAAAACACACATCTTGATCTCTAAAAAGTTACCAGTGCAGTATGAACGCGACAAAGTTGTCAATTTCCCCTAAATTAGCCAGTCAAAATATTTTTTTCTCAAATCCAGATTCTCTTGTAAAAATTCTTTATATTTTATAAAAATAGATTTTTCTTGAAACCCATTTTCAGCAAAGAGACCACCTCTTTGGCAACAATGTTAATGTTATTAAATTGTTAATGTCATCAGGTATCCCCCTTGCCCCCATCCCCTAACAGAAGACTGTTTTAGTTCACATGATATAAAAGAAAAAAGGAAAAATAAAAAAATTTGCAAAATTTTTTTTATTTTTGCAATTTTTATTATTCCTCTTTAATTTGTGTGGGGGTTTTTAACCAATCTGATTGGATCAACATTTTGACAAAAAAGAAAAATCTTTTTTTCCTTTCTTTGAATCCCATTACTTTGTAAAAATTGTTTTATTTTTATTAATTTTTTTTTGTTTTTTGTTTTTCTTCTTCAAATGAGCGAATGGTCATCTTAAAAAGACCCACCTTCAAGGAAGGTAGTAAAGTTAGCTGGCTGGGTAAAAATCCCTGCACATCGCTATCTATGTATATTATATTCAACAACGACAGCTATGAAAGAACATTCAATGCATCAAAGGTATTTTTTTGTTTTTTTTTTCTTTTTTTCTAAGCATTATAAAATCCTTTCCTGGTACACCTCAGGATAATCCAATGTTTTAATACTTAGGCAACACTGGCTTATAAAGTCCATGGTTGAATATAAGCCTTGAAAAGTTTGTTTCTCTCTCTTTTGTGTGTGTGTGTGTGTGTGTGTGTGTGTGTGTGTGTGCGCGCGTGTTTTGTTCGTATATATTTATATATATTTTTTAATAAGTAAGAATGAGAAATTCAGGACTTGTGGGCTTTGTTGGTTTTAAAGGAGACTTGCAACACTCTGTCTCCCAGGCGGTACCCGTTGAGGCTGGCGATGGCCATGGCTGCCTCGTCATAGTTGGTCATGGTGACAAAGCCGAATCCCTTGCACTTGTTGGTGTTGAAGTCACGGATCACCTTGACGTTGTTCACAGCTCCAAAGGGACCAAAGAGCTGCCAGAGGACACTCTCGTCGGAATCAGGGGACAGGTTGTAGACAAAGATGCACCACCCTGTTCCTGTGTGACCAGGGATGTTCATTCCCACAAGGCTTGTCATTCCATCAATGGTGATTGGGGAGAACCTGGGGGGACAAGCAGAAGGGGGGACTGGTCCAGACATCAGTCTGACCATGGATAACACACAGATGCACAGACACAGACACGGGGCAAAGGGCTGAGTGAGTGTTTGCAAGAGAGTCTTCAGTGTTTAAAAACCAAATGTAAAAACTAATGTCTATCTCATTTCTACTGATGGGAATAGCTACACTGGCTAAGGCATGTACATGCTTAGAGAAAGACCTATGTCAATTTCTAAAACCACACAAGGGACTCCCACGGCTCCCAGAGAAAGGTTCTATCATAGTTCCATCACAGTATATGCTCTTAAAGTATTCTACCTTGGCCCTACCCTCCTCCTACAACAATAGACAGTGAGCTCTTGGGAGAAGGGGCTCTGTTTCATTCATTCTGTGGCTCTCTTTATTTATTCAGTTGAGCACATATGGGACTCTCACAAACATGGTGACATATAGAAAATACTCAATACATATTCTTGATAGAATAAGTGAGTAACTTTGGTCAATGCTTGGGAAATTTTATTTTATGTTTTTAAGGCAGACTAATGGCCCTAGAAGTGCTCAAGTCTACCATCTTTGCAGTCCTTTGACTTATGGTTGTCAAAGATCTCTTGGTATTACTGAGATGCAGATATGTGAGAATGAACAAGCTTGTCTTGTTATTAAGCAGATGGGTGGCTCATGTTTCGTTTAGCATTTATTCAAAAAGGTTTTCTCCCCAAACCTGAGTGATAATATTATAATAAAGATTTATCACTTCTGATGCTGTATTATCTGGAATTCATTTCTAAGTGTCACTGGAGCAAGAGTTCAAGTGGTTTGTACATTTCTATATCTTGAATCACTGTATATTAGAAAAGCACAAAACTGTTATTTGCCCTATTATAACTGCTTTTGTATTAGGCTTAGAAATCTTCTGTTTTTGTGTAATCCTGAAAAGAAAAAATGGTCCTTCAGATTCTATTCACTGTCTGATAAAACAAATCCATGTGTGATTTGTGATGGATGCATCAGATGAAACAGGCTACCAGTGCCTACATCAGAACTGGTAGCATTTTGTTTCATATCGAGTTATACAGGGATTTTTGACCCTATGCACTGACTAGTCACTTGCTTTTCATGTGGTTGGGGCATTATGGCGGGTGAGGGAGTTGAGAATGGGAGAAGGAGAGGAAGCAAAAACTAGAAAAGACCATGGGGTAAAGTGTGAGGTAGGGCTGTTTTTAAAAGTAAGCGAATATTCTTATAGATTTGAAAGTCCTGTTAACGACTAGATCTGTATCTAAATAGAATTTAGGTAATCACATGGCTGCTGAAGGTATGCTAAACATAACAACAACTTAATAGACATTATTTTTGCTATTATTCACTAAGTCAATCTTCCCTCTTGCTTAAAAACAAATAACAAGACAAAGCCAAAAAACATCATGGTACAGACTCTTAGAAGACTCTTAGAAGGGCAATTCCGCATCTGTTTGAAATTTGCATTATTTCTGAAGACTGTCTTTTCTTTTCAACCTTCTCTCCTCCAACCAGGTGAACTGACCCCTTTCAGCTTATACACAGAGAACAGGTAAGTACTTATTATAAGGCCAAGGCCAGGGGCATCAAAGAGGTTGCAAATAGAGCCTCTATTCTAGGTGGTGATGGTTACCTGGAGCACTCAGGTAGGGAGGATTATAGATCTGGATCTGGGTTTAATAGAAAAAGAATGTTGTTACCAACTAGTGATGTTTATTCTAGGAGGAACAGTGGAGGAGGTGGCTGCACACATGCCACAGTTGTCTTCCCTGGCCTCAACTATCTTACATGCATTACTCTTTTCATAACATTTGGAGCTACCTCACTAAAGTCAGAGAGGAGCAAAGGGATGAGACAGAGCTAGGAAAGATGTAAAATGCCTGGAACAGGTGAGCATCGTGCTAGACATGTATAGATGGTTCACAGTTAGCTTCACTGGGGCTGGGATTGAGATTTGAGAGGCTGGTGCTCTGATAGTGAAGTCTGTATACAAGTTACTTCCTCTACTGGGTGTCAGTTCCCAGAGTCAGGGTACTTACCATGCAAGGCCAAGTGGTGAAATAAATGCCTAGTACAGGGATTATGACACGGACTATTAGAGACCACATCTCTTTCCCTTGACTGTAGGAAGGGGAATTAAAGTGTGCAGCTCTACTGAGCAAGACAATGAAGATGCTACATCCCTAGCAGTGCAGTGGAGTTTATCAAAAGCACATATGGGAATCTCATGGACACAGTGACATAACACACCCAACTTTCCGAGACTCAGATTTCAGACTGGGTCTGGAATACCCTTGTGACTACATTCAAAGATCCTCAAAACCTTAACTCTGTTTGAGCCCCCAACCCAACAAAAAGGCTTTCAATGAAAGGAACAGCAATTTAAAGACACACTTAACATATATAACCAAGGGAGGATTTATAATAACGGTTAAAACCTGTAACAAAAGAAATCCCTGGTTGAGGTGCACACAGATACACTTCATTTTCAGGATGTGCTCTGAAATGCACACTGTGGTGGGGACAGGAGTTAGAAAGTCATCCATGTGTTTATTTATGCTTTGGCCAGGGCTGGTAGTCCAAAATCTAATTTTTCTACTGAAAATCATCAGATTGTCAACCATGATTAGCAAAATGTTCTAATTCTGATTTGCTGGATTCTGCCCTCTCAACTGAATCTTGGCATCGCTAATGCAAAACAGTTTGCTTTGCAAGTTTGCAAAACCAGCCAGCAGAGAGTCGGAGCCTTCCCCCTTAGGGGAGCCATTCAAAGAACCAGATTATCAAGGACTTGGTAGCTGTGGCACCTGAACCATAGGAGAAGCCCACCTGCAAATAAAAGAAAAAGTGAAACACACAAATACATTTTGTGTGCCCTAAAAGAAACAAAATCAACAGAGGTCTGAAATTAAAATTAAGAATTTGACATGCTGGTGGAAGAAAAAGGAAGAATTTTTTTTTTAAACAAGTAAAGTTAGTGAATTAAAAAAAAAAAAAAATTCTAGCCCCAGCCTGTGCCAACACGGACATCTGGCAATCTGTGGAGTTTTAATTACCTCTTTACGCCATAGGCCATATTAAGCAAATTGTCCAGCCTGCAAAGAGAAGGAGGGTCTCTGGGTTAATGCCTCACAGATGGCAAGATCGCTCAATGGAACTATTAATAAGAATGCTCCATTTTCAAAGAAGAAAAAGCTCAACAACTTTCCCCACTGCTTAGGAGTCTATCCACCGGTAGTTTCCCCCTTTCTGCCTCCAACTGCAAGTAATTCATGTTCAGGTCAATGTTAGAGTTTAAAGCAAGTGTCTAATGAATCTCCCTTTCTTTCAAGGTCTGAATTAATCCCACTCCCCCCACCTCTCAGAACATTTGTATGGATTTTGTTTTATATTGTGTGTGAAATTGTTCGAGAGGGGTGCTTCTTAAATTGTTCACCTTTTACTATAATTAAACTCGTGAATAAAGGTCTCTGTTTCAGATTAACAATGCACACGCACACAATACGCATCAGAACAGATCTTTTCTGTTAGCCTAGTTACATTAACTAAATCTTCTTACCACACGCATTTTTAGGAGGCAGGGGAGTTTGCAGGTAAGATTTTCAAAAATTAGCTTACTATTTACTGCCTGATACCACCTCCCAGCAAACTGCCATTATGTTATAATCTTCCTCACGTTCAGTACCTTACTTAGGGACAAACTATTCACACCATGGGGCAGTCGTAACCATAGTTTCCACCATTAGAAGCCTGCTGGAAAGGCTTTTTACATAAATACTGCATGTGCTCTCACACAAAATAAAAATTAGATGACTTGGACTCTTCATGAAATCATTAACCATTTCAAATTCACGGGGCATGGGAGGACATTAAAAAGGCTGAATATTCTCCTCACTACAGTCAGATGGACCACACTGTCCTAGACAGAAAGATATAGCTATTTTCCCATGTGAAGTCTGACAAGGAGACGAAGTCTTTCTTTAAAGGGAAGTTGAGACATGGGTGGGATAAAATAATTACTTAGAAGTCATTATGGGTAGGTAAAAAATATTCTTATCTCTTGTACAATAGAGGCTGATCAAGGTCATACTGCCTTCATGGAGAGAAAACTGTCTTTCAGAAAAGCCCCAGGAGCTTCCTGGGGTTTGTTACCCAAAGGAAACAGTAGTAAGGTTTGGACAAAATCTTCCTCCTTGTCTTCCCAGAGTCTGCTGTCTTAACACAGTAAAGTTAACACCAAAGAGAGTCCTCCTCCCCTGAACCCAACAGAGTCACCTGCCAAGGGAAAAGAGGACAGGAAAAACCACTCCCTGTGGCAAGGATCTGCCTTCTGGTCTTTTCTTTGACTTTATTTAAAGCCACTGTCCAGCCGTAAGCCTAATCTGCTGAATATGGTCACTTATCTGTGATTAACTCTCGTTGAAACTGAACCTTCTTATTTGGTTAAATGTAGAAATTTTGTTTCTAACAAAACATCTGAAGTTTAACCACATAGTCACAGCAGTAAATTGGAAGGGGGCTTGGAAGAGCATCTGGTCCAATGGTCTCATTTTACAGAAGTGGAAACTGAGTCTCGGGGAGAGTTCTGCATGGTGATTCCTGAGGGTGGAGGCTCTTACCCTTGCCCCACCCTTCAGGACCATGGGCTTCCCTGGCCCTCGCCCAGCTCTGAACCCCTGTGGCAGGGCTCCTTCCCCTGTGGGCATGCCTACCTGAATCTCTGAGCCTGGTGGTGAAGTGGGCCGGGATAGCGCCGGTTGGGGGACTGGTAGAGCTGGGAGAGCAGGGCCTGACTGGACTTCTGGCTGGGGTTGTTGGCAAACTTCACAGTAATCGGTTCCGTAGCACCGCTGGGCTTCTGGCCATTCAGCCCTTTGATGGCTTCTTCTGCCTCAATCCTCTTATCAAAGCGGATGAATCCTACCCCTCTAGACACTCCTGGAGAAAGAGGAAGAGGCTTTGTAAAGAGGGAACAAACCAAACTGGTAGACATCTCTGGGAAGAGGTGGGCCCTATGGACAGTATGTGGGCAGTGAACCCTCCTGTGGGGCCAGGGCTGAGCTCGGCTCCCTGATGTCTTTCACCTATCAAAACATGTCTATCTGCATTTCTGTCATCATGGCTCTAGGCAGATGCCTCACACCCACAGAACATAGGGGTCTCTTTCACCTGTTCCTCAAGCTTTTCACCACTGCCCCACTCATTCTTTATCTCCCATAACTTACTATAGCTGATCACTTTCTGTCTAGTTTCTAGTCCTCCTCGAAAGTAATCTATTTGAGAAGAGAACTCTGACCACATCATGCCCTTTAAAAGCATCTTCTATACCTCTTTTGTACCCTTTGAATTTTGTATCTTGTGCATGGTACCTCTTCTTCACAAACTCCCATTCCAAACACAATAAAAAACAAAACCCACGAAATACTCTTCCATAGCTCCATGCTGTATACAGATAAAGTCCAGATTTCTTGGCATAGCATTCAACGCCCCTGGCAATCTGTCCCCATATTCCTATTGAGCCTTACACCAGCCACCCTGAACTGCCTGACACTCCTTGAACAGGTTGTGTTCTTCCTTGATTTCATGCCTTGGGATATGCTGTCCTCTCCACCTGCAATGCACTAGCCCTTCTTTTTGCCAGATACCCTCCAAACCCCTATCCAAGCATTGCTTCATCAATGGAGCCTTCCCATCAATTCCCCCCAGGCATAGCATACCTTCTCCTGAGCTCTCAAGGGGCAATGGACAGCCCCTAGCAGGTACTTGTCACTCATCACACTGGAGTCCCTTAACACACTGGAGTCCTGTAAGGGTAGGACTCCATCCAGTGTCCCTCTGCACAGTGTCTGGGGCAATGCTAACTTCACTGAAGGTTTGTCTCATGAAGCAAATGAGCAACATGTGCTAAACTACTCTCAGGGGATGAGTTCTAAACTGGGAATAAACTGGGGATAGGCAAAAACACCTGTCATTAAAAATGCAACCCAGGACACCTTCCATTTCTTACAAAGAGGTGGTGGTTGCCTTTCTCTATTATGGACAGAGAACCTCAGTACCAGATACTGGGTTCATATTCCTGTACTGCTACTAACTAGTTGATGGGAAGTCAGATCCCCCATTTTGGATCTGGCTCCTCACATGTGAAATGAGGCAGTTTGAGGTACCCTCTATAATGCTGTGAACTGGAGCTTAGAGCTAAACATACAGGTTCTTTAACATATAAAGAAATGCTACTTGCTTGAGGGCTCAAAAAGACTTTGAAGGTTACACACAGCCTCACTCTCATTCTGACGCCTGAATCTTCTTTACAACCGTACCAAGTAGTTTAGTTGCTGCTAAAACAAGTCCCATGATAGAGAACTCCTTCCTCCCAAGATGACTCAGTTTAAATTTCGGCAGTTGACTGATAAGAAATCTTTCTCCCAAGTCAATAATTTGTTTTTTCATACCCACATCCTCTACCTTAAGCAACCATTAGCCTTTTGTTCTTATGTGTAGCAAGGTGGTTGTTGATTTTGAGATACAAGGAAAGGAATTACAAAGAAACACTTAACCTGTGACTTGATCAACCAGGATTCGTGAGGTGATGATACGGCCGTATTGCGAGAAAAGTTGCTCCAGTTCCTTCTGGGTCATGGTTTTGGGAAGGCCGCTAACGTAGAGGTTAGCATCCCTGATTGAGGCAGAGCTCGGACGGGCATATGAGACCTATGAAAAGGCAAGAGGCGCTAAATCCATTACAGGCAATCACTCCTGGAATAGAGACTGAGTCAACAACCAAGATGACAGCCCCTCATCTACTGTTATAACTCATGGTGTCAGCTTATATCACTCAGTAGTTCTGATTTTTAGCTACTCTTGTAATAGCAACGAGAATCAGGAGAACAGCAGTAGAGGAACAAGAGGAGAGTTGATGATAACTTAAAACAAATGCACAGATAAGGGTCTCTAAGTGCAGAACAAAATAGCTACTGTATGGCAGCTGTTAAATACAGAGCTACCCACGCATGGAGTTCTGAAGATTTACCTCCTGGGTGTGGGTGTATAGATGATTTACTGTATCCAACACATAATAATCTTTGAATAAACCAAAAAAAGAAAAAGCCCATGAAATTCTGTTCTGCACATTTCTCTCCTTGCCACCCTCCCTACCCCCATTCCCTTCTTGAATACATAAAAGCGATCAGGGTCTCTGCAAGATTTTTTATGTTCCATCCTTTGTGTTGCTCCAATCTGTTCCCTTGAGGTCTGCTCTTGCTGAATGACAAAGTGCTGGTGAAATAGGGTTGAATGAACATCTGCTTGAGAAACTGGATATGTGACCTTGTTGTCACATCTGCAAGAACCAGTTGCCTCTAACTTTGAGGCAGAGCAGAGAAAACCACAACAAACAAAATGGGGGCACAGTGGAAAGGAGGGAGGGAAAGGGCAGTGTGAGAGAGAAGAAAGCCTCACTGATGGTTATAAGAAGTTCGACTTTGTAAATTTGTCCTCCCAGATCTCTCAACTGCTTTTTTTTTCCCCAAAAGCTAACAGAGTGTAAACAGATCTGAAATTCCATCTGCAAGAAGCCAAATCTGTAGCAGTACACATAAGCAAAGCAAACCCCAGCAGTCATTAATTTTAGACTTTCATTTACTTATTTATTTATTTTTTAAGAAAACAACATCAGACATTTGAAATATAATTTACAGCTAGTCTAACAAAAGCACTTTCCTGCTAAAGCTATTTCTGGGGCGGTTATGGCTCAGAATAGATGATGAAAACAGTCATTTCAGAGCACATCTGACAACGTTGGACAGGAAGGGACCTATACGTTTTAGCATTAGCATTTTTCAGTTGGAACTTTTATTTAATCCATATAATTGATTCTCAAGACCTTTTAAGACTATAGGGGTGAATGCATGTGTGTGTGTGTGTGTGCACAAAAGCATGTGTGCAAAAGGAACTGCACCCATTAAACTGGGCCTTCAACAATAAGCTCTAAACCTAAAGTGGACCTTGCTCCTGTAACCTTCAGGGGAAAGACTGGATCTAACAAAGGAGATGAAGGATATGCGGACCCCTCACCCATGGCATTCTCTTCCTTTCCATGACAGAGATGCTAGGTCCTTTTATGGGTTCCACACCTAAAAATAGATGTTGACTCAACAGATAAAATGATGTGAGTGACTAATCTGCCTTGCTGGCCTCCTCCTGCTGATGGCGCGAGGCAGCTGCCTGTAGTGCCTACATTTTCTAGAAACTCATGGGTGGCCTCGGAGGCCCTGTGGGCTCCTTTTAGCACATGGCTGAGAGGCAGAGGGGCTTGTATATGAAGGGTCACTGAGTTTGCATCTGGACCAAGAACCCCATGTGACTGCCTGGGTATGGCTTCACTCCACAGAAGGTTCTCTTATCTCTGTCCTTTAAGGAACAAAGTATTTCAGGTTATAACCCAGCAGAGGTATTTTGAGGAAGGAGTGGTAGGGAGAAGGAAATAAAAAACACCACAGTGACACACCTATGGTAACTATGGTCATCCTTATCTCACCCCTGCCAATTACCGACACATTCATTATCTGAATGACATTTGTGCTCCCCCAAAACACATCTTCCCACCTCTATGCCTTTGCTCATGGGGAAACTTTTTCCACCTACTTTCTCAAGTCCAAATCCTACTCCTTTTCAGGGTTCAGATAAATGACATATTTTCTAGATAACTCTCTGATCTTGCAAATGACATCTTTTCTAGATAACTGTCTCTAATCTTGCCTCCTTCTAAAAAATACTCTCAATGAACCATGGTACTTAACCCAGTCTGAGTTTAATTCACCACCTGTCCACGTAGTCTGATGATCTCTTCAGGTTGTAGGTTGTGTGTATGTGTGTCTTATTCATCTCTGTGGGTCTAGCTCCCAGCACACAGCTGACATTTGCAGAGTGCTCAACATCCATGGAACAAATGCTCATGAGGAATGATGCTGGCATTACTGGCTCTTTGGGATTAACTGCAGCGTGATACCTCTAGTAAGGTGGACCACTGAGAATCAAGCACCCAGAATCCCAGCTGTGCTTCCTTACCAAGCTAAGAGCTAAGGACAAGTTTCTCATTCTCCAGTGTCTAGGGTTGGAAGGACCAAAAGAAGATTGTTCTAGGGCTAGACATCACTGAGAGGCCTTCTCTCAGCAAACATTTCCTGAGGATCTACTATAAGCCAGGAACAGTGCTGTGTGCTGGGGATATAGCAAGAACAAGGTGTGGTCTCTTGCGCTAAAAGAATTCCAAGTCCAAAGAGGGCAACAAACACACAACAAACACAGGAGGTACTAAATAAATATGAGTTGAATGGAAGAATGGATGAGTAAACATACAGACCAATTATCACAATGTTGCAAGATATGTGCTATGCCAGGGCTAGGTATGGATGTGACTGGAACACAGAGGAGGGAAACATTAATCAAAGGTTATAAGGGCCAGGAAGGAGACATCACCGTGGAGATACTGGTGGTGAGACAGGTGGTGTGGCATCAGGGAATGGTGGCCTGATAATAGCCTTCTCTGTTGTGAGAACAAACGAAGCAATAAAGGTTAAGGGCTTAGTGCAGTTCATGGCACCCAATAAATGCACAATGAATGTCCTTGATTGCCATTAGTTCTGGGCAGCCAGAGCTGGGATACAGAAGGAACAGGAGGGGGACAGACCCTGCCAAGGAAAGAGGAGCACTGGAAACCAAAACCATTTCCCCAAGAAATTATTTCAACAGAGCACCAAAACCATTTCCCCAAGAAATGATATCAACAGAGGTAGAATCTCAGCCAGGGAGAATTACTGCAACTCTGCAGAGACGGGCCTCAAATCCCAGAGGGCAGCAACAAATCCCAAAGGTGAACAGCACTTAGACCATTCTCTACCTAGCCTAATTCCTGCTTAGTATTTCTACTCTCTTTGGAACCTTAAGTCTATTGTTCTCTTAGTTCCCTGTTCACGAAACCTGTAGGGTGAGGAGCAGACCAAAATGACAGAAAAAGGATCTATCCACATTAAATATCAAAATGCTCATCCTAGTATCTAAAAATTTCAAGTTTCTTTATAGATTTATCTACTTTCAAAGGAATGGCTACAGTTGTCAGCAGAAACATTTTTTCAAAATTGCCAACGTTCAGCCTTTGTAGAGGGTCAGGCATTGCTGACATAGTAATCCCCCTGAGCCAGTGGCCTAGAGCCCAGGGCTTCCAACACTGGAACAGTGCCCTAGAGAACCCCTCTTGCCTCAGCCAGTCAGGATCCTGCTTGCTTTATTCATCCAGAATTTCTGAAGACAAGACTGGCATTTCTAGGACAGCAGTGACCTCACTCTAGAGCTTAGAAAGAGCTGGGAGTGTGGAGGCCACTTCTCTCTCTGGGAGGGGCGGCCCAAAGGCAGGTGACTGTGAACAACGGACTTTACAGATGATCTCCATGGAAGACTTGCAGTCCCTCCAAACTCTCCAGCTCTCTCCATCCCTGCTGCTCACAGTCCCCACACCCTCTACAAGAATAACACTGCAGCATCACGCTTATGATCAGTTCAGCTCCAGTACTCACTAGCTGTGTGACCTTGGGCAAGTAATTTGATCTCAGTATCTTTACTGGTAAAAAGGGGGATGATTCTCCTTTACTGGGTTATTGAAAAGAACTGAGATACTATATTTAATGTGTCTAGCACATACCTAGAACTTAGTAGATACTTGTTAAATATTAATATGTGATGAGTCATGCAAGCTTTAGTGGGCTAGCTGGGGAATCTTGCCCCCTTTGGGACGTAACCTCCAATTTTACCAAATAAGCAAACACGTGAAACACTACCAGTGAACACCTACACTGTCCTCCTCTGCCACTCTGGTGGAGTCTGGACCATCTTTTACCACTTCGTTGCCATGAATTTCCCCTAACACATTCCCACATACCCCGCTGTTTCATGCCCACAGAGTATTTCCATTTTCCAAAGTGACTTCCCAATGTTACTCTCAGTTCTTCTTACCAAGGTGGGTAAGGCGGTACTGTCATTCATCACAGATGGGGCAGCAGTTCCAGGGCTGGGGGCTGCCTTATCCCCACAGTACCCACAGCCCCCTTTACTTGTTCATAGCTAGGGATTGGCCTGGGCAGGCTGGGAAAAAGAGTAGGACCTGAGGAAAAACATTTGCTGAATCATCCAGCAATACCTCACCCCTTGTCTGACCTGCATTATATAGAAAAGGGAGAAGACATGGAAAATATGATAGAGGCATGATCACGGGTGCAATGAGGAGGATAAAATGAGAAGAAAAGGAATCCTTCTCAATTCAGGAAAGGAATCCTTTACAAAAATACTGGCATTAGAAGATGAGAGTTCACTCATTCCTCCCTTTCCTGAATATCTACTGTGTGCCAGGCTCTGGGGTGGGTGCTGGGATACTCTGTTTCAAGAACCCCACAGTCTGGAGAAGGAAGTAAACAAACAAATGAAGAGCACAATACAGAGGGCTGTTCCTGACAGGGGAATATTTGTTTCCCACTCTCAGTGTTTCCTTCCATGTGGATGGAGCCGCCTGGAGTAACAGTCTAAGCCTTTTTCTATCCCTTCACTCACGTTCTAGGGGAGGTGGCATGAATGCTCCAAATGGAGCCTTCAGCAAAAGAAATAAGCATGTGAGGCTCAGACGCTGCTGACTTCCTCCCTTCTGAAAGCCAGTTGCCAGTTGGAAGCACACACTCTGTTCCAGGTTCTAAATTCTAAGAGAACAGGCTCTGCTCTCATGTGGGGAGACCTACGTGGTCCAGAGCACCTGTGACAGGATGTCAGTCTGTCAAAGTATGGGGTCAGTGTTAGGAAGACCACTGTGTCCATGTAACCTATCCGGGCCTTATTCAGTAATAAAGATGACCTTGAAATTCTATATACTTTTCATTTTTGTCTTATCTCTCAACTGGTTAAAACCTGGATGTGGAAAACAGCAGTGTCATTTTTTGCACCCCTTGACTTACAATAATGACATGACCTTTATCATTGACTGTATGTTTTCATGAGCCTGGCACTCTATTCATTAAAAAAAGCCCACTGATCTTTATGATCATGGTTCATGTTAAGTGGAGATAAAGGTGACAGAGGTGACATTGGTGAACTCAGCACAAAGTACCATTCCTGGAATCTCTTTTACAGAAACTTGATGTTGGAAGTGGCTTTAAAAGTTCAGGGCAGGTTCAAGATGGCTGGCCATCTCTATCTTACTTCCAAGGCTAGGAAGCTTACCACCTCATGGTCTCACTATTGCTGGCCATCCCTGATTGTTGAAAAGTTCTTCTACTGAGTTTACATTTACCTCCCCTGTAGTTCTCCTGCTATTATTCTAGCTTCACACCCAAGGTGCATCCTTCCTGTTCTCATCACTCCTTATCCTGTGGGTCTCATTGGTAGATGTTAGGGAATCAGGTAACTGTATTTTGAGACAAGACAATCTAAAGAAGTTCTTGCTTATGTTGCTTTAACTGAAATTGAGCATCTGCTCCAGAATGGAAAGGAGACAGGGACTAGGAGCAAGGACTTTGAGGTTGGAAAGATGTGGATTTGAATACTGACACTTACTAGCTGTGTGACTGTGGGGTAAGTCACTTAAACTTTCTGAACCACATCACTTGAATAACATAATTTAGAAGCTTTCTAGGAGGGTTGTTTGAGGGTTAAACAAGAAAATGCATGTAAGATTCCTAGGCACAACGCCTAGCACACAGTAAGTGCTCAATAAACAGTGGCTTTGACATGATTGCTATGTAATCAGGCCTTATGCTAGACACTGGAGGTTCAGAGAGAAATACGGCAGTCCCTAGCGCATAGGACTATTAGTTTAGCAGAGAAGACAAGCACCCAAAGCAATCATTTCAGAAGATCAGGCTGCATATTTTCCCCAATCTGTTGTAACACCCCATTCTCTGGGTGAATATAAACTCCCCAGAGTAGACTTGTGTGCTTCTACGAGCATGGGCAGAAGAAAGAAGTCAGAATCTATGTACATAGATTACATAGATCTACAGATTGCTATGTAATCAGGCCTTATGCTAGACACTGGAGGTTCAGAGAGAAATACAGCAGTCCCTAGCGCATAGGACTATTAGTTTAGCAGAGAAGACAAGCACCCAAAGCAACCATTTCAGAAGATCAGGCTGCATATTTTCCCCAATCTGTTGTAACACCCCATTCTCTGGGTGAATATAAACTCCCCAGAGTAGACTTGTGTGCTTCTAGGAGCAAAGGCAGAAGAAAGAAGTCAGCTGGCTCTTGGAAACAACAGCTTTGATTGTGAAAATCAGTTTGCTTCTGTGCCTGTGGTCACAGACCCACCCACAGGCAGGACAGGCGACTGCTATCTAGCGCCACTCTTTATACCTCCCCCACCTGCTACCTGATACATGCTATTCTTTTATCAGGGGCAAAAACCGATGGTAACATTTCTAATGAGTTCTGGTTGTGCCACTTTTCCCTGCTAAAAAACTTGCAGTGGTTCTTTACATCTTGTGATGGAAGTCTAAACTCCTTACCTGGGCATTCAAAGCCCTGTACAATCTGGCTCAACTTATCTCCGCTAATACCTTCATGCACCCTATGCTTCAGTGCAAACAAAAATATGGTTATAGTTTTCTGAATATGTCCTGAATGCTTCTACTTCCACATCTTTGTTCTTGCTGTTTGTTCATCATCATGACAAAATAAACTCCTGTCTATTCTTCTAGGCCCAGCCTGAATGCCACTTCTTCCATGAGACTCAGCCACAAATGACTGTCCTTTCCTTGGACTCTACAGAAAATACACATTAAAGTGGCAGCAGTTATCACACCCTGCCCCACCATTTTGGTGATCTCTGTAGACCCCCTGTGGCATTTAGTCTCAAGGCCTTACTCAGGCAGGTCCTTAAAAAAATGTTCTCTGAATTAAAATGAAATGTATGAGATTCTTTTTACAAGGAATTTTAGTTTGTTTTTTTTTTCCCAGGAGCTGACTCTGATGTGAAGAAGGAGCTAGAAAGAATCATGGAGTTAAAGATAACCAACAACATCGTAAGAGTATCTGGCATCCAGTAGGCCAGATAAGCATTTCTTTTAAAGAAAAAAAATGGTGTGACAATAGATTCATGTGTCTTGCAACTTCTTTTAAAATGTCCATCAAATTATCAAAGAGGCTTACTTAGTACAGAAGAGATTCTCCCTCACAGTCTAATGGCCCCCAGAAGGGAGGAATGTGCTAAAAGTTTCATGGCTTTGTTAGTGGAAAAGCTGGTCTCAGACTTGCACCAGATTGAGTCTCTTCACTAAAGTGCAACTCCTGGGTTTATCAAAAACACTGATACTGTGGGCATCTGGAAGGTCTAAAATATTTTTCCCCGTACAAAGATTTTTATATGTTGCCTTAGTCGTAGCAAGATTGAGATTCATAATTTACTCTCATATATTTCTGTAACATGTAGATGGAAAAAAGTCCTTCCCTCTCCTCATGTAATTTTCACCTTAGAGATAACTCAATTTGCCATCATCTTCATCCTGGAGGGCATTTCTTGAGCATCCACTATAAGCTATGATTACCTACAAGTGAGATATTATTAGTTCCATTTTCCAGATGATAAACTCTGGCTCAGTAAGATCAAGTACTTGTTCAAGGGCACATAGCCGAACTAAGATATAAACCATGATATGACTCCAAGTTCTGGGATCTTTCCACTGTGCCACGCTAACACGGACAGTGCAACAAAAGCTGTGTGTGCTTGGCACACACTGTTACTTTCCTTGGAAAGTTACCAAGCTGGAAGGATCATGCTATAATATTTTATTAGTTAGACTGTTGGAGCTGGAAGGAATCTTTCTGCAGATGAGGAAATAAGTCCAGAGAAATAAAGCAAGTTGCCCAAGGTCATCCTTAGTTTTTGACACAGCTGGAATTCACTTTCCATCTGAACTCAGAGCTCTTATGAATGGACAAAAGGGGAGAAGGGAAAAGGTGTGTGGTGCTCTATGATCTTTGATAGACCAGCCATCCTGCCTGAGGCTGCATGAGCACCATGGAGAGGTGATTTTTTTTTTGAGTTGGAGTCTCACTCTGTTGCCCAAGCTGGAGTGCAGTGGCATGCTCATGGCCACTGCAGCCTCGACCTGCTGGGCTCAGGCAATCCTTCCATGTCAGCCTTCCAAGTAGCTAGAACTGCAGGCATGCACTACCATGCCCAGCTAATTTTTTTATTTATTGTAGAGACAAGGTCTTGCTGGTCTTGAATCCCTGGGTTTAAGCAATCCTCTCACCTCAACCTCCCAAAGTGCTGTGATTACAGGCTTGAGCCATTGCGCCTAGCCGAGAAGTGATTCTTTAATCCTCAGGGCAACTGATGTTTCAGACCATCACTCTGCCACAAAATTTTCTGGGATCAGGAAAATGTTCTATATCTGTGCTAATATGGTTGCCATCAGCTGCATGTAGTATTTCAAACATGCCTAGTGTAACTAAGAAGCTGAACTTTTGGCCAGGCGTGGTGACTCAGCCCAATCTCAGCACTTTGGAAAGCCGAGGTGAGAGGACTGCCTGAGCCCAGGGGTTCGAGACCAGCCTGGGCAACTTCGCGAGACCTCTACAATAAATCACAAAAACTAGCCAGGCATGGTGGTGTGCGTCTGTAGTTCCAGCTACTTGGAAGGCTGAGGCGAAAGGATAGCTTAAGTCCAGCAGATCGAGGCTGCAGTAGCCATGAGCGTGCCACTGCACTCCAGCCTGGGCAACAAAGAGTGAGATTTAAACTCAAAAAAAAAAAAGAAAAAAAAAAGAAAGAAACTGAACTTTTATCCTTATTTAATTTTAATTAATCTAAATTCAAATATAAATAGTCATATGTGGCTATACTATTGGACAGAGCAGCTGTAGGCTCAGAAACAACACAAAGTTATAGCATCTCAGAGCTAGAAGGGACCCATAAGATCATCTAATCAGACTCCATTGTGGAACTCAGATTCTTTCTACATCACCACTGATGACTTCGTTTAAATGCTTGTGATGATCAGAGACTCACTACCACCCAAGGCAAATATTCTACTGAGATAGCTACAGAGGTTCTCTTCTCAGATTCTTGAAATATAGGATCACTGCCAGTAGATCTGGCTACTTGGAAGGCTGAGGCGGAAGGATCGCCAGAGCCCAGCAGGTCTACACTGGGGTGGCTGTGAGCATACCACTGTACTCCATCCTGGGTGACAGAGTGAAACTCCAACTAAAAAAACAAATAAATAAATAAAATGAGAAGCTGAGAATGGGACAAGAGACACCAGGATGGGCTAACCAGAGTGAACAAGAAAGGACCGCTATTTCCTGTGATCTATAGGCCACAATTCTCCTAACACAGCCAAAGGCATGCTGATTTTTTTAAAAAAGCAGCTCACATCACACTAGCTTGTTTTATACTTGCAGACAGCCAAAGTCACCAGACCCAATCCCACATACTTCTGAAAACCTAGGTGTCCTCCTAATCTGTACCTGTCCAATTTTTTTTTTTTTGTAATTTGGACACAAGACACTATAAATGACCTTTAAGATACTAGGATCATATCAGCTTCACTGGGTTGAGAGAGCAGGGAAACTGTATTTCCACCTCTCCAACTCCTATCCCTGTATTTGCAATTATTAACTCAAAGGAAGTTAACAGGGCACTGGAAAGCAGGGCAGTCAAATAAAATCTCCCACAAGAGAGGGCAGCTGGTACCACTGGGGTAAACGTGTCTCCAGTTTCCGTTGGCGTTGCCACGTGCCCGCTTTTGGCTCCTTGGGGATTCAGTGGTCCAGCCGTCCCTGCTGACCTTGGCAGGGAAGCACTCACGCACAGGTTCTGGTTGTAGCAGTAATGGAGGAGGAAAGAAAATGCCTTTTTATTATTAACAAGACTGAAGGAGGCAGTCCATCATTTCTGGGTGGGGTGATATCCGTCAGCAAAAAATGATATGCTAACTCTCCGGGAAGCATTAAGAGCAGTGATAGGAGAAATAATTGCTTATGCCAAGTGCAAAGAAAAGATGCCTCAGCGGAATGGAGGCCTTTAGCAAGGCAGGTGGATGGAGGGAGGAGCGGGGGCGGCGCAGCTCCCTGATGACCCCTGGCAAGAGAAAGAAGCGGGAGGGGTAAACTGGAACCTGCAAAGCTCAAGTGTGGAAAGAGTCCCCTCGAGGCACTGTTAGTGCTATTAGAAGAATAAAGCGAAAATGAGAAATGGTTAAGCAGCAACACAATAGGAAGAGGCAGGAATAAAGGAGCTCACTCTCCTTCCTGGAGAAGTTTTCACTCACATTCCCCTTCTCTACTCCTGCTACCTCCAGAATTGGGCTGCTGCCTCGTGATAAAGCATTTTCCTTACTCTCTCACCCACTGCCTGACTGAGTGCCAACTCTCATGGGTTTGCTCAATGTGGCAGAAAAAGCCCTTTGGCCCCTTCATCCCGGACCCAGTCCTGAAATTGCTCACAAGACCCGTGCTCTGGAAACATTTTCTTTAAAGTCGTATTGTTATCATTTGAGTAACAGCTTAATGTAATTATTAGAAAAAGATAAGCCACTAACTCATTTGCAAACACGTAATGCAATTTAAAAAGGACAGAAATATATAAAATTGTTAACACTGTTGGATTGAGAATGGCTGATATTGCCTTGATATGATTCTGTATAAATTATTTACAAATAAGCATGTCTTGCTTTTAAAATAAGCGACTAAAACTCCTAATAGAGACGATGAAAACCAATGTCTAAGGCTGACAAAAACCTGCCACAGCAGCCTACAAACACTCCATGTAGCACACCATTGACAGATTAATCTTCTTGGAACTTCACTCTGACAAGACCCTTCTCCTGCTAAATCCTTGCACAGCTCCTTATCTCCCCCACCCCACCATCAAGAGGGAACTTTTGCAGCCCCGTGACTGCCCCATCCCACTGCTTTAGAGTTGGTCCTTCACATGTCTGTGTCCCCCATGTGACAGCAGCTTCTGGAGGCAGAGCCAGCAGTGAACATGTCTCTAATCCTGCTCCTCACCCTTAGGTAAAAACCCAAATAGATGTCTCACTGCTCTGAAAGTTTTAGCAAGAGTGATACCAGACCCTCAAATTCTACTTTTGGTCACTTCTTACTGAAGTTTTCAGTGCAACTTGAACATCAATCCAAATCTTTGGTAAACATATTCCTCTTTTGAAGGCAATATAGAACCATCTAGTTTTCTTTGTTCTGAATTAATGTGAGAGAGTTGGACCAAATGCAACTTTAAATAAGCACCTCTTAGTAAGAGGCCAAAATTACAGTGTAAATTCAGAAGCTACTCTTCTGGAGTCCAGGTCTGGAACAGGCATCAGGTGAGGGTCAAGGAATATCAGGAATCATTTGGCAAAATCCACAGCCTCTTCTAGAGTCTAAAGTGATCCCTGTTGCAGACAACTGGGGGAAAAAAGCTAAACAAATAGCACCCCAAAGCCCTAAATGAGGCAAATCATCTCCACTAGGCACAGGGTTGAAACACTGAGAAATGACCCAGTTTCTGCGCCAGGCTGCTCTGGCAGGCCAGAGAACGTAAGCCCATGGTCCATACCCCATGGCTCTCTGACACATATGGATGGGAGACTCTCCAGGGCACTGCTATCTCTGGTTCACCTAAATCCCAGGATCTAGCATAAAGCCTGGAAAGTAGGGGCCCAAGAAGGAATGATCTGAAGTCAGGTCTGTCTCCAGGTTGGTGGCAGAAGTCAGGTATGTCCCCAAGTCTGTTTACTGAAGAACCTGAAGGAGCCACACAATTCATTTGTTGGTTTTTTATATCTCCTTCCCATACCAGGGAGTATAACCCATGTGTGCACAGAGCCAAATACATGCCCACACACCCTCACAGGATGCACGTGCTGCTGAGCAAGCAGGCAGTGTGACATTCCAACACTTACGACCTACTGCCAGAGAGTTATTTTTAAAACTTTTTTTCTTACTCCAAGTCTCATTTACTGTGTATCCTGAGTGTGTCTGTAAACCTCTTTGAGCCTCAGTTTCCTCATTTGTAAAAAGGAGATAATAGTACCTCCTTACGGGCTATTTTAAGAATTAGGGCTGATGTGTGTAAAGCACCTAGCCCGAGGAATATTTCAAAGATTAAATGATACTGAGCATATAAAAGGGTAACAATAGTATTGGATACAGAGTAAATACTCAATATAAGGTAGCATTACTATTATTATTATTTCAAGCTCAGATTACATATTAAGCAGCTCTTCTGGCACAATCCTTCACAGACCCTTTGTATGCTAACTCCAGCTCAACTGCTGGCCAGCTGTGTGGCTGTAGACAAGTCACTTCATCTCTCCGAGCTTGATTGCCAAGATGTGGGATGGGAACTTTCTCCCACTAAAGAAGTTACAACTCAAACAACAAATCAACATCCACACTACTCACGGGGAGTGGTGGGGTGGGGTGGGGGAGGTGGGTGCACTTAATTATTCCTCATGATCTTTCCCTGCTTTGATGCTGTGTCGATGCCTAATTGTATGCTCCTAGAGAACAGACGTCTGGCCTTGCCCTCCATATGCTCTCAGTATTCACATACAGTCACATCACATTGCCCTTAATAAAGGGGAAATATATATTTTTTGACAGGGAAACCTCCTACTAAAGATTGAGTATCCCCTTGGACTTTTGGAATACTTGCATTATACCAATTTAACATCCTTAATCTGAAAACCCAAAATCTAAAATGCACCAATGAGCATGTTCTTTAAGTGTCAAGTAGGCACAAAAGTTATAAATTTTGGTTTCAAATTTTCTGATTAGGGATGCTTATACCCTGTTACTACAATGGCCCTATAATAAGCCGTTTACTGCCAATTGGCAAAACAATGTTTGCCTATTTAAATTTGAGTTCAGAGATCACAAATTGCCTGTCCAAAGATCACCTATTAAGTTCTGTTTGACCCACCTTTATAATTCTTAAAAATTTTTGAATTAGTCTCCAGCCTTTAAAAATTTGGAGACTGATATTTTTAAAAAATCAAGATTTTGATTTCTGTTGAACAACTGGAAGATTTGGCAACAATCTGGGTTTAGACAATCATCAGCAGCAGCAGAAAGCTGCCCTCTTTACCCATTCACTACTGTCTCTACCACTCCCTCAGGGCTTTCCAGAACCTTCCCAGAATCTAGCTGTTAATCAGTAACCTCCACAGCTTAGGAATTAACCACTGGTTTGCCTGCGCCTATTTTGTGTATTACACTTAAAGTAGTGTGTTTTGCATGAAACTCTCCAGAAATGTGAAAATGAGGAACAGACTTGACCAAAGTTTGCAAACGGGTACTAAATGGTTCCAAGGTGATTTCTGTAATGCATGCTTCCAAAGAAGATACTTGTTTTTTCTAGCTAGGCAAGTTGTCTATTCCTTCATGGGAGTCACAGCAAGCAGATAAATCTCATGTCACTTATCAAAGCAAACTGAAGCAGAAGTAAACAGTGGCCTGAAAGGCAAAAAAGCAATTTAAAAAAATTAATAAATGATGAGACTATTAACAGCACAAAAAATGGGTTTGCTTTTTTCTTCCCTTTAATATGATTTTTACCTTAAACATTGTGTCCCTCTAGGAAAGGGAAAAAAGTTAATAAAGGAACCTATCACTCAAACTTAATTTTTAGAATGGCAAATAAACTGCTTTAATGAAAGGGCTGAAATCCCCAGGTTTACACATTAAATTTTCATTTGTAGGAGAGAATGGCAATTATTGATTCGGCCGTGGTGTCGTGCATTTTAAATCCTACAGTGCCTCAGAAGCCCACGTTACTGCTGGGTGCAAATGTGTTGGCAGCGTTTTGATGCAGGGTGAGCACAGGGTGTGTGAGGGGATGGAGAAAGGGATATAGGTAAGGGAAGGAGGCAGACTGGCTCTTCACAGAAAGAAAATAATCAATGTTCCTTGTTTCTAAGATCTACTTAGATAAAGCATCTGATGGCATGATGGGCCAGGGTGCGCATTCTGAGACCATAAAAGCC
The DNA here is from genome assembly GCA_963574415.1 of Tarsius wallacei. Lineage (NCBI taxonomy): Eukaryota > Metazoa > Chordata > Mammalia > Primates > Tarsiidae > Tarsius > Tarsius wallacei. The sequence goes on from CAUYQG010162900.1 coordinate 40,903, forward strand.
GGGTCCACTCAGTCTTTGGGGAAACTACAGTGGTTTTATGGAATACTTAAAAAAAAAAAGCAAGCAGAATGGAAGGCTGATTGTTTGATCCTAAGCCCCTGAAGAAGAGTTTGGGTTTCAAGAAAACGTTAAAAAAAAAGTACCTTTCTCAGTTCAAGGTCAGGGTTTCCATCAAGGGAAGAGTAAATGTCTGACATTCTAATGCTGAACTGGATAGCACAGAAAAATCAATCAAACTCACAAATACAGTTCTCAATCTAGTGTGGCCTCATCAAAGAGTCAGGTGACATGAGCATCCCATCTTTACTTAAAGCATAAAAATAGGTATGCTTTTACTTTGAAAGAAATTAATCCTCCTGCTTCTCAGAGGACTACCCCATAATTAAACAAGTCTTGATTATTTCCCCCTTAGAGAACTCATAAGAATTGATTCTAAGCCTGGACTGCAGCAGCCTGAATCAGGCCCATTTTGGGATCTTTGTGTACCAGACTGTATGAGATCAGGAAAAGCAATCATCTTTATAAATAAGCTAAACTCAATTGCAGAAGTAAAGCTGCTTTAAAAAGAAAGATAATCACATAATATATTATAAAAAGAGAAAGGTTTTGCTTTGTTTTGTTTTTGTTTTTGTTTTGATTACCTCCCAGCTAAGATTATCTTATACCAGTAGTCTCCTCTGTCAGTCTGGATGTTGGAAAAGTAGCTTTGTTGGACTAAAAAGTTCTGGTTTTGTGTTTTCGGATGCCGAGAGCTGGTGCCATCTATAGATTTCCATTCTGGGAGAGGTTTCTCTTTTGTCCTACTTTGCGTCAGACCTGCTGTCGTGAGGATAAGAGCACCCAGGAGACACTTCCCTGCGGTTTAATAGGCTATGAAGGATGGGACTCATTAATCGGCTGGCTGCTGCCCCTAAACAGGACGCTGCCTGGAGGAGGAGGAAGAAGAGGAAGGAAGGCCAAGGAAGAGATGGGCTCCATCCACAAGACACCGCTGCCCAAGAGGGGCCCCAGAGCAAACAGCACTGCCTTCTCAAGGATACCAAAAGTGAAATCTGAACTGAAAGCATGACTATCCGGCCACGGAAACCTAAGCTTCTTTCTGGAGGAGCAGGCTCTGGGTTACTGTTTTTCTTTTTTGACTTCAAAAACTCCTTTTGAGAAATCTACCTACCTGATTATTTTCAGATTACTGAAATGTTACTTTTTCTGTCATTCCCATACTATGTTCTCATCTATTTTATTATAGTACCCATACCTATTACTCTAGTGTGTTTATTTATAACAAATTTTCCCTTTCCAAGTCTTGGTTGAGTGGGTCCTACCCACCCTTAGGAAAGCCAGGTTGCAGCCTGGCACTCAAGGCCTCCTGACTTGGCCCTGCCACCTCCTGTCCTCATCTTTTCACCTCCCCTTCCAAACTTAGGCCTCACTATTTATATGCTGTCCTCCACTCACAATGCCTTACATTTTCACAGCTTTGCATGTGCTGTTTCCTCTGCTTGGAACAGCTTCCTTGCTGCAGCTTCTTCCCTTAGCTCAGTTCTGGCCATCTTTACAGACTCAGGCTCATAGGCCCTCTTGGGAGGGTCTTGAATCCCAAATACCCCATCTGCCCTCTAGATTGGAGGTCCCACAGCTCGTGGTCCCTTCCCTCTACTCAACCCTCACCTCACTCTTCTGTAATAGTCTGTCCCGCACTTAGTAGAGTGAATGGTAAATGTTATTTGAATAAATCAAGGATACCACTTCCAGCTCCAGGATAGCCTGGATTTATTAGATCAGTGGAAGGAAATTTAACCAGTGCCTCCTGAATCAGGAGCTGGCATATCACCTCTTACCTTTATGGTTTTGGTCTGGAGTCTGAGTCCATTTAAAGTGTTGATGGCTTTCTCTGCATCCTTTGGATCAATATAGTTAACAAATCCATACCCTAAACTCTGTCCTGTGGAAACATTAAAAAGAGAGAGAGAGAGAGAGAGAGAGAGAGAGAGAGAGAGAGAGAGAGAGAGGAGAGAGGGGAGAGAGAGAGAGAGAGACAGAGAGAGAGAGAGAGAGAGAGAAAGAGAGAGAGAAAGCGTAAGCGTGCTCAGTATCTTTATAGAGGCAACACTTCCCACTATGGTGAGTCAAAACTATCTGGTATATGGTTCCTCTTATGCCAGGGTTTACCCCCAGATTGAGAGGTTTCCAATTCCTCCAACTCTCACTCTCACTGGCTTTTAAACTCACAGGAGCTGCCCAAGCTAAAAACGGGTAAGTACTCCTGCATATCCACATAAGACATATTCAAATGTCCATATAATCAGGGAAGGGCAGGACAGGGTAGTGGAAAGAGAGCGGGTGTGGTTTGTTAGAAGATACTCAAAGGAAGTCCTAGGGTTTTCCCTATCCGCTGGGTGACTTTGAATAGAAGTCATTTAATCTCCCATTTCCCCTAACCCCAAATCTTGGAGATAACAGCACTTACCTCAGATAGGTTTGAAAGAGTTAGTGACATATTGTAATATAAAATGCCTACCAAGTACATTGCCTAGATCATAGTAGGTGCTCAACAAAAACAGCTCTGCTTTGCTCAGTCCTGTAAAAGTGGGGCATCTACTGGACATAGTAGCTGTGTCTATTGCCTTGGACATGCCAGCCATGCCCACACTCAGAGGGATGTAGCAGGATCTGAGCAGCAAAGACTAGAGATGTGTATAGTGAAGGACACAGGCATGGCCAGAACATACAGCAGTTGTTACAAATCATTCTTTGTCCTATCATCCCTTGAGCCAAATAACAATTTAAAAAAAGGAGGGGAGTTCTATTGGAAAGAGCTGGGGAGCTCCTAACACAAAGGGGAGAGTGCAAACACAGTCTGCAAAGAGGATTTAGCTACTTTAGGTGGAGAAAGCATCAATTTGTCTGCAAAGAGAGGTAGCAAGTGACAGGGCTCCCCCCAAGTGAAATAAAAATAATGTGCTTGCGATCGTGCCACTGATTATAAATAGTCCATCAGCTCTGCCATGTGTCATCAGCCAGAAATATCATTAGGAAACTTTACATTTTCTGACATACCCTTTAAGAAACACAGAGCTTGGGGTGGCTGCAAAACCAGCTTGAACTTCCCAGGCAATGTTATTGATTTGTGGGTGGCAGCAGAGCCGAAAGGGAGGAAAATGACAGGACGTCACATGTCAGCAAAGACTGATTACATAAAACTCTCTTTGGAGTACCAAGGCCAGGGCTGGGAGACAATACAGCAAAAAACCTGCCATGTCCTGGTGACAGGAGCCCATTTCAGCAGCCAAAAAATCTTTCCAACAGCTTCTGTTTTGCTGGTAAATGTCTGTGTTTGTGTTGGTTGTAGGAGGGAACCTAGAAAACAAGTTAGGTTCTGGATCAGAAAATGGGTGACTTTGTTATCCTTTATAGGATGGAAGCAAAGAGAATCATGACATTGTTCCTCAAATGGAAAGCCCAAAATGGCAACACCTTCCATTAGGGTACTCCTTTGTGTTTTGGAAGAACAGGGTTAGAATAGGAAAGATAGGGGCAAACTTTACCAGATGTACCCTTCACCAGCCAGAATTAGTAACTAAAAGGGAGGCGAGAATGCTGGGCAAACTCCAGCTGCTGGGACTCTTCCCTTTCCACTTCATTGTGTAAGTGTGGTGTGTGAGCAGTGTGTGTGTGTGTGTGTGTGTGTGTGTGTGTGTGTGTGTGTGTGTGTGTGAGAGAGAGAGAGAGAAAGAGGGAGGGGTGTGAATTATAAGACCTTGTTACATGTTCCAAGAAACTTCATTTTGCAAATACAAAAATACAGAGACTAATTTCATTGGTTTAAAAATATCATTTATCCTAAATTTGGCTCTACCTCATCAAGCCTAACTAAATAATTCACCTAATTAAATTCATTTTCATCATGCAAATTTCTCAATCATATTTACCTTGCATATACAAGAAGTCTTAAAAACTTGCTGTATTAAAATAATCTTATAATCACTTTTTAAACATAGTCATTCACCAAGTTCTAGGAAAGTAGTAATATGGTCAATCTATCCAGCCCAACTTAATTTGTGTAAAATTAAAATGAAAAATATAAACAAAACATTCACCATTTATTGTAAACATTAGACCTAACTCACACTGAAATAGCACCTGATTCATTACACTGATGGAATGAATATATAGTTTAGGCTTGGTGGGTCCTATATGCCCATCAGTATGATGTGGAGAAATTTATCATGCTTACCAGCAGTACATGCTCCTGATACACTACCCTCTTTCTCAAATTATTCATATATTGATGGAAACCTAAAATAAATACAGTGGGTATTATTTTTGCATTCTATATTTTATCTTTGTTTTAGACCTTTGCTTCCGAAGAAAGGAAAACACACTCAGCTTCAAGTCCTGGGAAGATTCCAAAGGTCAAGTGAGGGAAAGGACTCCATATCAACCCATCTGTCTGTATCAGTCCCAAATCCACCATCACCTTAGCAATTAGCATTACTGTATTATCATCACCTGCTCTGGGTTTAGAGATAGACTGCATTTAACATCAAAAATGAGGGTGCTTTTGGGAAAGCTAAAAACCAGATGAACATCATTTTAGAAAGGACGAGGGGGAAAAGGATGACGATTCTCCTTGATATAAAATAATGAACCGCAAACTCTAAAACAGAACATTGCAGTGAACAAGAGGAAGATAGAGGCAAAAACTTGCCTGTGAATTTAAAGATATGAGATAAACTGGCAGCACAATGGAACTACCTGTGGTTAGCCTAGTTCATGAACAGGCTTTCTTAACATGCTTTTCACCATCATAGGAAGAATCCAGCAAAGTCTAATAAAAAAATACTCTATGGATCTAAGCATTCTCTTTTAAAATGTCCTACAGAGGACAAGTAGAAAATCTAAAAACCCAAGCTTCTTTTAGAAACTGTTTTAGTAGTGGGAGAAAGAAAAATGAGAAAAAATTTTGTTTTAATTTTGGTGGGCACGTATCGGTAATAGGTTTCAGAACTGCAGTTAAGTGATTACAGAAAAATACAGATGAAATACATTCACAAAAAACACCAACACCTTTTTCATGGGACCAAGAGAGCTACCATGCTGGGAAAGCTCAGGGGACCCAGTCTGGAGCCTAAGCTAGTGTGTATGTATCTGCATCCCAGAAATAGATAATGTCTTATCATTTTTTCTAATAACTGATTTTTCTCCCTTTATCAGCCATAGCTCTGAGCATATAGGTATGGAAACAGTATTTTCAGAACAGAAAATTAAAACAAACTGCATTTTTGTTCCCATTTTATGAGTTTATTTTGATGACATGTTGAACAAATAAAAAATGAAATCACTGAAGTTATGTTTACTGAATCATCTTTACTGAAAAAAATAAGATAATACAAAATGAAGGCTGTCTCCAAAATTTAGACACTATAGCAAATAACTGGATCCTTGATGCTCAGGTGACCTACAACCCCTGTATTTGACAAGTCCCTAATAGTTCTGCCCAGCAGGCATGGGTGAGGGGTCCCCAGTTACCATGTACAGGCAGGAAATGCATTCTTGGCAGTTAGGAATGGAAACTTATAATGCAGAATGTAGTTTCCAAGAGAAAACTGCTATATACATAATGGTTATACTTTAAAGCACTCCAGTGTATTTTGGATTAAACAGTTTTTGTTTTTAACAAGCTGTTCTTAAATCTGAACCTTAATATTTCTATTTTTATAAAGCACAGGCACATGCATACACACACATACACAAACACACAATGTGTCTTCCTACTATGACATGGCAACAAGTTTATTCTTGCAGTTTTATGTGTAAAACACAGATGAAACACGTTCACTTTGAAGCTGAACGACTTTGCACAAGAGCTAGCTCATAAAAGTTTGTATCCTTGTGCATAGTAGGTAATCAACAAATGCTGGATAAGCGAACCAATGGGAGTATGCATTTATAGTCATTCTTCATTTCTGGAAACATATGACCAGATATGTTCTATATGTTTGGAGGAAGAAAGAGCAAAGAGGGAATACTGGGGGAATTCATTTTGCATTTGTGAGAAAGAGAGAACACAATAATAAACTCACACCAGGGATTAGAAAACAAAACACAAAGAAAGAATGTTCTGCATGGGTTCTCTTCTAGCACAGATCAGGTGAACAACAAAAACTATCCTTGCCCACCTTTCCACAGAGATTCTGAGTTCACATAGTGCTTTCCCATCTATTTTATTCCATGTGATTCTCACAAGATCCCTGTGTGAGACATAATCATCATTTTACAGATGTGAAAACCGAAGTTTAGAGAAAATGGTGATTTGCCAAAAATCACAGAGCTAGATCTTAGCCTAGACCAGGCTTGGCAAACTTTTTAATGTATAGGACAAATGGTAAATAGTTTAGGCTTGGTGGGTCCTATAGTCCCTGTCATGACAACTCTGCCACTGTGTAGCAGTCATAGACAATATGTAAACAAATGAACATGACTGTGTTCCAATAAAACTTTATCTAGAAAAACAGGCAGTGGGTCCAATTTGGCCTGTAGGTTATAGTTTGCTGAGTCCTTGGTCAAGATTTTCTGACTCCAAATTTTGTACCCTTTATCATAACCACTGTTACTCCATTTGAACTAAAATATTAACTATTTGGAGGACCTGAAATACCTCAAAGGTTTTTTTAATCATCTAAGAAAAAGTAAATGATCTTCAGGAGTCTGTATAAGGATTTTTATTGTATTCAATCTCTAAAAATGTCGAGACCATAACTGGTTATCACCCTTATTTTGCCAGCCATTCTGGATAGAAGTAGTTTTTCCTTGCCTTAGGGTTCTGGGGATTATTCTGATCCTGACATCCTCATGGTCGATGGCAGCAGTAGAGAAACTGGCCAGAAGGAACCTCGGCACTTCTGCACTGACAACCTGCACACCTTGCTTTTTCTCTCTTTAAAAACCATAATTCTCCAGAAACCTAACAGTTACTACTCTCATTTGCAGAGCCCCTGAGGGGGCAACCAGATGGGTAGCTGCTGTTGAAAACTTCTGAGTTGAGTAAGGAATTTTTGTGGATGTTAGAACCCCTAGCTCAGGCTGAAATCTTGTTCACAAAGCACATGATAAAATCCCCAGTCACCTCAGGATCACCTACGTGCTGATAATCCACACACTGGGTTAATCACAGCCAACTACAAATCACAGGACTCCTTCACTGCCAGTTCCGAGATGCCTCTCCCTGCTTTCATCTGCCTCAAAGCTACCTGAACACACCCAGGAAAGGGTCAGTTGTTACTGAATATATAAATGTGTATGTGATTCAAAACTGTACTTGCTGTATAACCTTGGTTGAGTCATTTAAGCTTCATCAGCATGTTCCCTTATCTGGAAAAACAGAGATAATCCCTTAATCCTCACAATCAAAGGATCTCTGTGAGGATTATATTAACATGGGCACTAGCAGCAGTTACAATTTGTTCAGTGCCTACTTTGTGCCAGGCACTGTGCTAAGTGGCTTACTAATGTCACCTTATTTAATCCTGTGTGAAATGGGTATCATCAGACCCATTGTAAGGATAAGGAAAGTGAGGCTTAAGAAATGTTTTCTTTTTGGTGTTTGTTTTTTGAGTTGGAGTCTCACGCCATTGCCCAGGTTGGAGGGCAGTAGCACACTCATGGTCACCCCAGCATCAACCTGCTGGGTTCCGGCGATCCTTCTGCCTCAGCCTTCCAAGTAGCTACCACGCCCGGCTAATTTTTTGATTTATTGTAGAGATGAGGTCTTGCTAGGTTGCCTGGGCTAGTCTCAAACCCGCGGGCTCAGGCAATCCACTTGCCTTGACCTCCCAAAGTGCTGGGATGACAGACTGAGCCACTGAGCCTAGCCTGAGAAATGTTAAATAATCTGTCCAAAGTCAACCAGCAAGTAGGCTCTAGTGCTAGTATTTGAATTAACCCAGGTCTATGTGATATCCCAGCTCATGCTTTCTCTCCACAGGGACCGGCATCCATGCAAGTGCCCAGCAGAGTGTCAGGTATCAGGTAAGTAGTCAAGGAGATGCATTCACCCTGCACTGGGTCTCTTCTTCTTAACACTGACTGGGGATGCCTCGGGGTTCTGGAGCACATATGATTGCTCCCTCTCATCCCACCTCTAGGAGGTTTACAACATCAGTCTGAATTTTGGCTTTTATCCTTGCAAGCCCAATGTTACTTCAGCCAACTAGTCAGAGGATTTGTTTTCTTTTGGTCAGTCACACGATTTCCTCCAACTAATTATGACTTAAAGCCTTGCTACTCAAAGTGCAGTCCCATACCAGTATCAACGGCATCACCAAGGGACTTGTGAGCAATGCAGATCCTCAGGTCCCATCCCAGACTTACTGAATCAGAATCTGCATTACAAGATGCTCAGGTGCATCGAATGAACATTAAAAATTGAGAAACACTGGTTTGAAGTATGATGAGAAACAATGGAAAGAAAGGAACTTGGAGTTAGTCAGACATGTGTCTGAATCCAGTTCTTTAGCTTATTGCTGTGTGACCCTCCTTGTGCCTTGGTTTCTGGAAATTCTATACACCCAAAATTTGTTAATATACACTGTTTCTTTTTGTCCCCAAATTTTGCATTCCTACTTTGCCTCTTTCTGCTTTAGTACCCTTATCTATAAAATGGGGTTAATATTACCTTTTTCCAAGAGGTTATTAGGAGAATTAAAAGCTACAATGCAGGCTGGGCATGGTGGCTCATGCCTGTAATCCCAGCACTTAGGTAGGCCGAGGCAGACAGATTGCTTGAGTGCAGGAGTTCAAGACCAGCCTGGGCAAAATAGCAAAACCCAATCTCTACAAAAAAATCAAAAAATTAACCAGGCATGTGACATGTGCCTGCTGTCCCAGCTACTTGGGATGCCGAGGTGGAAAGATCACCTGAGCACAGAAGGTTGACGCTGCCATGAGCCATGATTGTTGTGACCTTCCACTGCACTCCAGCCTGGGCGACAGAGTGAGACTCCGAATCAAAAAAAAAAAAAGTGATAATGCAAGTAAAGTGACTGGCATATAACAAATGCTCAACAGATGTTTGTTTCTTTTGCTTCTTCTCCCATGCCCTATGAGATACTGGCTTACACTGTTTTCTATATGCATATTATTTCTTCAATGAAGCCCCAGCCTTCTTGAAAGTAGAGAATGCTTCTGATGATTTTCTTTTACATTGAAGCACATAATATGCTACAAGCACACAAATCCCACATGTAACTGGCGCCTACTACACGCTAGACACTATGGGTGAAAATTGTTCTTCCTTTCAGGGGGCTTATGATGTAGAAGGGAAAGACAGGTATAAGAACTAAGTATAACCCAGCACAAATAATAAATATAGCAGAGATTTTTCTTTCAAAGCTATATACAGGAACAGAGAGGAAGTGGAGACTAATTCTGACTGAGCAAATAAGGAAAGGCCTCCTGGAAGTGGAGGCATTTAGCTGGGCTTTGAAGAGAGTTTTGATAAAGTTCCTCTATCAATGTGATGACATTCCAACTTGAGGGTCGAATCCAAGCACTAAATTTATCCCACAAATATTTATTGATTTTCAGTTAAATGCCAGGCATAATTCCATTCACTGAGAATGTAGACGAGAACAAAACATACTTGGTTTCTGCCATCAATGAATTTATATTCTTATTGGGGTTGAGGGAGATGGACAAGAAATATATAAATAAAATATAAAGTTTGTCAGTTCTAAGGAGAAAATTAAGTAGAGAAGGGGAAAGGTAGTGTGGGGGTGGGGCTGCAATTTTTAATAAGTTTTTCAGGTAAGGTACCCCTACTAAGGTGACATGAGAACAGAGACCTGAGGGAATGATGTAGCCAGTTACTCTTATCTAAGGTAAAAGAGTCTCAGGAAGAGGGAGTCTCACATGCAAAGGCCCTGAGGCAGGAGCACACTTGGTGTGTTGGAGCAATGGCACAAGTGAATGTGAGGGCAACTCACCTTGTCAAGTAACTTAAAAGAGGAAAGGGGCACCCTTGGTTTCTTTACGTTGATTCTACCATGCTACTGGATAAGGCATATGTGAAAGCCACTCAGGCCCTCTTTCCTCAGTCTTGCAGGTAAGATAAACATTCTTACTGACATACCCTTTCAAAACTGTCTCTCAATGTGTCACCACTTCCTACTAGACTGGGAGACACTTGCAGCGAAGATGGTGTTTTTTCCATCTCTGTAATCCCAAGAATGATCAAAGGGCATTTGGCACTGTTGGATATCCAATAAATGTTTATTGGGTAGGTTAATGAATATTATCTATTTTCATGCATACTTACATTCTCTTAACCACTCTCTGTCTCCCAAATACCAAACAGAAAGAGACCAAGAAGAGCAGCAAAATATTTATTAACAGAGCCTCATGCAAGTCCAGAAGAAGTTGGTAAGAGAAATCAGAACCCATAAGACACATGTGAAAGATCTATGGGCATTTAGTCTGAAGGAGAAAAGACTCTAGGAGATATTCAAAGCTCCTTCTAATATTTTGAAAGGTTATCATGGGAAGGCAGGGGTAGATTTGCTACACAGGGCTCCAAAGGACAGAATGAGAATCAGGCAGTAGAAGGAAATTAGAGGAAAGATTTTTGCCTTGATCAAAGGAAGAATTTTCTAATAATGACTTTTTACGGGAATGGGCTGCTTTGTGAGGTGGTAAGGGCTCCCCGACTAGAAGTATGCTAACAGAAGTCAGGCCTACCCTTTGTTAGGAGATGCTACAGCAGTCTGCAAGACTGACTACTAAGATCTCTTCAAAGGTTCTAAGTTATACTTATTTTGGATCCAAAGCTTACAGATGGATTCAGTTTATACCCATTTATAACTGGGAAAATAAAAATAATAGGGAATATTTATTGAACACCTACTATGTGCCACACACTTTACTTATATCTTAAATCTTTATAACCCTCTGAAGCAGATATTTCTATCCCTGTTTTATAGGAGAGGAAACTAAGGTTCAGAGGGAGAAATTACTTACCAAAGGTTATTTGGCTAGAAAACAGTATCTAGGCCCATCTGACTCCCCCACTTTCTGCTGTGCCCTGGTTTCTTGAAAATATGCTCATTTGTATGCTAAATACTTGATCTGACAGAACAGTATGGCTGAGAGAGCCTGGGTTTTCTAGTACTATCTCCAAGTCACTATTCTTCCAATTAATTCCAATATATATCTCAAAGTATCCCATTCCCATCTCCTAACTTGGTTGTGACTTTCAAACTGGATTTGGTGTATCATAGAATGACAGTCTTGGAAAGGACTTTCATATCAATTATATCTCTTCTACAGAGTAGAAACTGAGGACCAAAGAAGAAACAAGGAGTTCATTATCTAGTATGAAAGTCAGACCCATGACTTAACAATGATAGTAAAGTACAGTTAAGTGTTATAGTAAGAAGGAGAAAGAGCTTTCTGGAGGACCTGATACCTGAACTGTGACTAATATGAAAAGATTGATAGACGACAGCCAGGCAATAGGCCGTCAAGGGCAACAGGCAGAGAAGAGCATTCCAGGAGGAGGGGACAGGATAATCACCCATCCCTTAAATAGAGAGGACTGCCACTAAGTTTATAGCCTTTTCTTCCATGAGGCCACTGGTTGTTGATATCAACCTGTACTGTCAATACCATTTCTAAGTTTAGTTCATTCTCAGATGTATATATGAGATCATTCTCAGATGTATATATGACAGAGGTTCAAGAATCATTTAGGTATCTGTAATTTTGAGTGTGTGTGCTCTCTGCCATTTTTTTAAAAACAGGACTCAGCATTCCTTATTCTGAATTCTCAAAGTATTTAAAATTACTCTGAGTCATTCTTTGTTTCCAGAGGTTACATTCTGGCTTCCTAAGGAGATGTCATTTCTACTCACCATGTGGCATCAAGATGGCAATAAGTAAAGTGCTTGGCCCACAGTAGGTATTCAGTATAAGCTTGTTGAACAGAATGCATTTCTCAATGGACCTTAAATTTCTTAAGTGTGTGTGTGGGCGGGGTTTGGGTCTCATTAGATCCATATGGATCTTGTTATGACCAATGTCTGGCACATAGGATACTTTCAACAAATCTGTGTTGAATGAATGAAGTCAATAAGTGAGTGATAGTTAAGAAAAACAGTTACCATTTTTCGAGTGCCAGACACTGTACTAGGCACTTTAATTCTATCATTTCATCTACCCCCCTCAAATAATCCTGTAAGGTAGGCATTATCACTGCTATTTACAATCAAGGAAGCCTAAGATCCCAAGACTTGAATCCATACAGCTCCAAAACCCACACAGGCTTTTAATAGAGTTTCCTGATTTCAGAAATGCTATCAACCAGACTGTTCACGGAGATGTAAAACGTGCCTCCGCACATGGAAATGCACAAAGAACATATACTCATTTCCAGCAGCCCCAAAGAAGAGAGGGCCAATTACAAAGCGACACTATTCAGTAAGAAAAGCCAACCAACTAATTCTCAAAGGAGTTGTTGCTGTTGTTCGTCTTTGGTTTTGGTTTTGTCCTATAATATAAATTGTTCCAAATGATAGGTCTCCAAATACACATTTCAATAATAAACCTCAATAAATGAAAAGATGAACTAATTTGAACCCGATTTTTCTTCTGTTTGTTCAGAAAAGAAAGGAGATTTGTAAGAAAAAAGCTGGTATCAGATATTTGGCTAAAAAAAAGAAAGAAAAAATAATCTAGGTAATGTACCAGGGACAATAGAAGCCTCAGTGACAACTGTCTCAACTTCAGTATTTATCATACAAAAAGGAGTGTTCAGACTGATGACCCTGGGGCAATGAAAGATTCTTAATCGAAGCAACATTAAATTATGTTCAGAATATTCCTACAAGACAGGAAAGAATAGTCACACATTTAAAAATATTTTTAACAAAGGCTGAAAAAAAGAGGAGGATTTTGGCAAACTCCCAGCAGAAAAATGAACCAGAATTCTTAATTCTTGGCTGGCTTACTCTCACATGAAACAAAGGTTTGGATGTCAGCTAGATAAGACTTTCCACCCAGAGTAGATGCAAACCAACAGGTGATTCCAGAAATGCAGCTGATGTTAAAGCCCAGGGTTTAGCAACAAAGGAAGAAGAGGCAGAAAAAAATTATCAGGTTAATACTAATTACATACACTGTAATTAGCCTTTGGGCAAAATGAGACTTTCTGTGGGTGAAATGTCTGTGGGTGAAAGGAACTGCAGTATTTAACACTAAGACAATGGCTTCCAAAACTCCCACCAGACACCATTCTACAAAGGGCTTGTGCAGGCTCCTGATATCATGTTGGAATTTTGATTAAATGAGATAAGTTATATGAGAGAGAGCTTGGCACAGAGTAATGCTTCATAAATATTAACTGAATATAAATTGATTAAAACTGCCCCTATTCAAAGTAAAAGAAAATTCATGGCTTTCACTGAAGGAGATGAGATAAATAACTTGTCTGTGCAGAGATAAGTCAGGGTGTCAAAAGTTAGTTGAAAGACTTTGTCTGAAAAACTCTGTCAGTGTGTCCTTTCTGAAATAACTAGTGCCCTGGGGTTCTCTGGTCTTGCACCTACCACTAATATCTGTGTGAATTGTAGACATGAACACCTCTGTCCTTATCATCAAGGAGTTCCCTGATAGTAAAGTACCAGACATGAAGCTCACCACTGTAGTCTGACAGCTTAGTTCAGTTCCAACAAATATTGAAAAAGAAAGAGATTTCCCACATCCTTGAAAAAGAAAAGAAAAAAAAAAACCCCAAAAGTATATTTTTCCTTTTTTATCACCATTCAGCTTGCATGTAAGAAATAAGGCAAAATAAAGACCTAAAAAACCCAAGAACAAAAGAACTCATGTAGAAATAGATCTGTAGGGTAGGAATTGAGGAGGAAAGCCATCTTCTTTAATTTTCTAAAAAGCTAAGGGATTCTTGGGGAATGGCTACACCAAGCAAGTATAACCAGCTTTGTTACACTGAGTTAAGGATGTGGCAGGCAAGAAGATGAAGGAGAGCCTGGGAATGTGTGTGAGATTACAAAATGTGAGCACTTTCTAATGGCTCAGCTCTTCCAGGCAATGGAAAATGAAATGTCATTCCAACAACAAGGACATCAAATGAACCCATGGTTTGAATTACAGCCAGACCATGCTCAGTACTCAATAATTTTCAAAAAAATGCCTAGTGTGAGATGGGTCTACACTGACACTATAAAGTTGGATCCATATGGCACCATTTTTTGTTTTACCTGGGAGTAGGTGAGACTTTCCTAGTATACCAAGGTCTCTACTTGCCCACCCATGAGCAATTAGAGGAACTCTCCTCTTAACAAAAGAAATGAGGTCATCAGGTAGGAACTGTCCCAAACTACCTCCTTCTCTCCTACTCCCAAACATATCCCTCATGGAGTTTCATTCTCTCCTGGTTTGAAAATGACAGAATACGCAACTCATCAACAAGGGTAACTGTATAATCAACGTTTGTATACCTAACCCTGAATTGTACTCCACATCTTTATAATAATCTTTAAAAAAAGAAAAAATGACAGTATGCAAAATGCTGGAGAAAAAAGGTTCCTTGGGTAATGCTACATATTATATCATTCCTTTTAAGTTTTATAATGCATATTAGCATAGACTCAGAGAAGTAGGGGTTTAAAAAAATCACTTTTAAACTTGATTCACTTCAGTTTCCCAAACTCATTTGGTCACAGAAACCTTTTCAAAAAACATATTATCACCTTTGGGAAAGACTTTTAGATGCAATTCCCAAATGAACATTACCCTTTGAATGTACTGAAATGTAACTACCCTAAGATGGAGGGGTCTGGTCCTCAAAGCTGAGTTCCTGAGATAACAGAGGGGCCAGTAGAAAACAAGGAAGAGTGAGCCAGAAAATACTTTTCACCGTGACAGTCTATGATTCTGCTTCCCAGAAGATATCAAACAGTCTTGCTTCTGGGATAATCTAGACACAATACAGTGATGCATAGTGGGGAGGGGAGTCAGACATATGAAGACATGTTTTCATGTTGGTACAAGTTGTATGAGTATAGTAGTCAGCATGCAGTGAGCTCAAGGAGTCTCACCAGAAGAACCAAAGACCTGAGTAAAACAAAACAAAACATAATTGTATGTGGCTGTATGGATATTCAAGCAGGGGCAACATCTTGTAGGTACACACACACAGAGACACACATGTATGGTATCTATACTTAACGGATTAGGCATATGACTGTGAACAGTAGTATAGTACAACAGATAGAGATAGGGGTTTTAGAGTCAAATAAACATGGGTTCAACTTTGCTCTGTCACTTAGAAACTGTGTGATCTTTGACTAATTACTTAGCCTTTCTAAGTCTGTTTCCTCACCCATAAAATAGGGCTAATAATACCTATACCTCATAGAACTGCAGTAGGAATTGTATTACTATATGCCAAGTGTTGTTCTAAGTATTTTATGTATATTAATTCTCTAAAATGTGGGTAATCCTATCAATACCCCCATTTTAGAAATGAAAAACAGGCCCAGAGAGGGTAAGAATTTGTCTGCTATATGTAGCTAGTAAGTAGTAAGCTGGGATGTAAATAAAGGCAGTGTTGCTCTTAATCACTAGACTATCCCGCTAAGCATAGTGCTGGATTATAGTAGGTCCATGAGACTTCCCTGGAAGACAGACACACATATACAAATACAAAAACACCCTACACCTCCTTTTCCTCTCTTGGTTTAAAAATCTGCTGTTTTTGTTATTAGTTTATTACATGGTGCCAGTCAAGTGGGCAGCATGTGGACACCAGCTTCCCAAACACAAGGATCCTATGTGGCTGCTCAAGGAACAGAAGAATAATTTCAAGTCTGAGAAATGTTAGTTCATTCTGCATGATGACTCACAACCGCTATTTTCACAAACAGCCTGCTAATTAAACTTTCTTATGAACTCTGCTAACCAATTTTTCCAATGCATGGAGGAAAAAAATCACTCATTATAGACCGGAATCCAAAATCTAATATTAACAGCACAAGTAGGATCTGTGGCATAGTAATTTGATCAGCTTGAGCATTAATAACAGTTAGACAACGATGTCTGAGAGAGTTAATCAGCTTTTGTTGAGATGTACATAGATAACAACAAAACATCTGGAAGGCAGACTAGAAAGCAAAGCTAGCTTATCACACGGGGGTTGGCCTTACCCTCATAAATTCCCTGCTTACAATGTCCTATCTTCTAGGTGACCACAGTAATATCCTAAATTGGTGCATAATTTTAACATTAGCAACTTATCTGACCTCAGGACATACAAGAAGGTGAGAAGAGTCAGCATTATAATCCCCATTTGATGCACAACAACCTGAGCCATAAATGGTTTGATCCACTGAAAGTCCCACAGCTAGTGCTAGGATAAGAACTTGGTAGATCCTTCCATTTTATCATGTTGCCACTTATAAAAGTGGTCCATTTTTTAAAGAAAATTCTTAGAAATTATCCTGAAACATTCAAATACAGACAGTCTGACTTAATATGGTTCAATTTACAATTTTTTTAAACTTTAGGATGGATTAGTCAAGGTATTAAATACATTTTTTACTTAGAATATTTGCAGCTTATGATAGGTTTATGGGGATACTGCCCCACCTTAAGTCAAGGAGCATCTGTATTAAATGAAAGCCTTTTATTTACAGTTTTTCAGAACCACCAAAACTGGTGCTCATTATCACTGCAGTTATTCCTGAAGTTTACAGAAATACATTCTACACAGCCACACTCTTGACTCAGGATGAAACAGCAAGAACATTGGGAACACTCTTGTGAAGGTGTCTTGTCCCAACTGCAGACAAACATGGGTATACAACCAGCTCGGTAACTTGCCAGCTGTGTGACCTTAGGTCGATCACTTTTAACTCCATGAGTCTTAGTTACCTTGTCTAAATGAGATAACGATTATAAAGCAAGATCTAACATCTGGCATTTAGCAGGTGCTTAATAAATATAAGTTCTTACTCCATTTAATAAATATAAGTTCCCATTGCATTCTCCTGCCTTCTCAGATGCTATCTTCTACTCTGAATTACATAATTGAGGATTGAACCAGGAATGGACAGCCACTTTCTCTCTCCTCCCCCTTTATCCATCTGTTAGCCCAGGGGTAAGACCCCTGGTGAAAAGTGGTTAGGAGCTATGAGCTAGGAGGGGTCCTTCCCATGTATAGGTTGCTTTTGTTTACAAAGTGCTTTCAAATGTGTCCCCTGGCTTGAATTCACAAGTTGGGTCAGGATTAATCTCTACTGTATACTGAGGAAATAGAGGTCCAAGGAATAAAGTGACTTACATAAGGCCACACATATATCTATTAAGTATGTGAGTTTATGAGAGGCAAGGAGCAGGACTTTCATTGAAGTCTGTCTCACTTCAGGTTAGTTCAATGCACTGTGTTTGGCATTTCTGATCAGGAAGCGTTTGGGCGTGTGTGTGTGTGTGTGTGTGTGTGTGTGTGTGTGTGTGTGTGTGTATGCATTGAGGAGAGTGAAGCTCTTGGGTAGTGCTCTCTTTGTTTTGTCCTTAGAGAGGGTGGTCTGTCTCATTGGAAGGCTCCTTTGACTGGTGAGGGTACTGGAAAGAGCAAAGGTGGCTGAGGACTAGTTCCAGTTTCCACAGTCGGGACCAGAAGTGAGAGTGACATTTGAGCTTCCTGTTTGTTGTCCAGTTCAGGGTTCTGGGCAATGGAAAACTAGCCAGAACTCACTGTGGGAACCTTCACCAGAAAGATGGAAGCAGAAGATTGAAGTTCCTGCATGTCCAGCCTTGGGGCCTGAAGAGAGAGAGAAGACTGAAGAGTCTCAAGAAATCAGTAATAACTCAGTTTAGGGTGGCACTCAAGGAAGGCCTGCTTCAGAATACCTCCTTTGGCACATTGTTTAGGCCTCGTGTTAATAAAAACATGGACTCTACTCAGGTAGCTTCTCTGTGTTACTGCCTGCCTTGCCCACAAAAAGCAAGTCAATCAACCAAAAATGGGTCCAGGTAAGAAAGACGAGAAAAGGAAAATTTGTACACCCAGAGAAGAGGCTAAAGGAAGGGTGATAGGAAGGGATGTGGGGCTAGGAACTTGGTTACCACTTGGGAGATAGACCAAAGCTGTCACTATCAATTTTCCCTTGATGTAAAAAGAACTCAAATCAGGTGGTCTGTTATTTCTCAGATGAAGTCACACAGCCACAATGTATTTACTAATTTTCCTCTGGTCTCCTTTCATCATTTTACATCCATTTCCCTTTACCCCCCTCCCCACTTTTTAAAAAATCTACGGCTATTTGAATTGTAGCTCTTTACCCTATTATCTAACAAGCCAATTCAAATTCTTTTTGGACCAAAGTAACATATAAATAAACAAGAAGGCAGAAAGAGGAAACAGGACAGGAAACAAGTAAAGAAAACAAGAGAGGAAGGAAGAGCAAGGAAAATAAGAAGCCGAGTGCTCTTGACTCAAGTTTTCTTTGGGCTGCCCTGGCCTTACCTGTGATGTGAGTATAAATATTGCCTATATTGGATACTTCAACAGGTTAAAGAAAGTACTAAAAGCCTCTGAAAACAAACACAAAGGACAAATATCATGGATTACTCAGTCTACATTTTATGCTCATACCATCAATAAGAGGATTAATTGGATTCAAGATGTTTGTGATGAGAAATTCTATTAGCAGCCATAGAAATTAGAGTTATTACTCTAACTAGCTGTATCTACTTTGTGTTGATGGGGTCTTGCATCTCACCAGACATTCAACTTCAAAACAAGGGCCATGCAGAAAACCAAACTTATAAATCAGCAAGAAATTAAAGTAGGTGAAAAAGAAGTTACTGAGTGAACCTGACCTCAGAAAGATAAACAATGATTCCCAGATTATAGACGCCATGGGAAGTCTGCAGATTGCCAACTTCCTTCTATGTAAGGTATGGTTACCTATTAACAAAGTGAAGAAACGCAGGCTTCAGAGTTCGATAGACTTGGGTTCATATCTCAGCTCCACCACTTATTAGCTATGACACTGGATAAATTACTTAACCTCTCTGAGTTTCAGTTATTTCATTGACACAAAGGTGGTACCCACACCCCACAGAGTAGTCCTGATTGTCTATTCACCGTTCCTTTAAGATGTCTGTATTAGTCAGCTTGGCTGTCACAACAGAATATCACAGACTGGGAGCCTTAAACAACAGAAATTTATTTTCTCACAGTTATGGAGACTGCTAGTCAAGATCAGGGTGCTGGTGTGGGGTTCTGGTAAGGGCTCTTTTTCTGGCTTGCAGAGGGGTCTTTTTCTGGCCTGCTTGGTGTGTGCATGTGGAAAGAATTTTGGTCTCTCTTCCTTTTCTTATAAGGACAGTAATCCTATCAGATCATGGCCTTACCCATATGCCCATCTAACCTTAATTATTTCCATACCAGCCCTATCTCCAAACACAATTACACCGAGGGTTAGAGCTTCAACATAAAAATGTTGGGGGGACACAAACACTCACTCCGTAACAATGTCTCTGAAGTTGGGCTCACTGCTTCTTTCTCATAGACTAGTCTCTACAGTCTAATCTCTGCCAAGTTGAAGGCTCATTCTTTATTGATACTTGCTCTGAGACTCCTAGCCCATTGTCATCTTTTTCTCCTTTGAACATTTATGACAGATGTTGTCTTCGTCTTCATTCAGCAGAGGCATGTGGTAAAGTAACAGAAAGACTACGTATAGGCTTTGCCATCAGACAGACCAAATCCCACTTACAAGCTGACTAATTCTAGGCCTTGGCATCGTCATCTGAAAAATGGGGCTAATACCACTGATCATGCATGACTGATATAAAATGATATAACATACACAATATGCCTAGCACTGTAGCTGACACATAGGAGGCATTACATCAAACCTCCACCTTCACTGCACGGTTATGAATCCTTTTTCACTATCTTTCCAATGTCATAAATAGCCAGGACCAGGAAGGGTGAGACTGGGCCTTAATGAAAAACAAAACACTCCCATAAAACAGCAAAGGTAGATGTGTTGTGAGATGCATCATAAGAAGGCTCCCAGTTCCTTCCAGATCTTCTGGCCAATGGAAGGCCTTGTAATTTATTCTGGCTTCCCACCACTCATTGGTCCTGCAGCAACATGTGGGCTCAAACCATGTCTTATCCTTTTTGGCTTCCTCACAGACTGATACAGAATTTCAGAGAAGGGAAGGAAAGGGAAGGACATTTATTTAGTCTGAGAGAGTAGACACTAAATAAATACTGTTGGTTGACTGAAAATGTTTTACAAATGTAAAAACGTTATACAAATATATAGTCTCTATCTGATTTTTATCTTCTCTCCAAATGGGAAATATCTTTTCCTATCAAAGTTCAATTTTGGGACTGCAGAGGAAACGAAAAGGCAACTTAAAGATCTTTAGTTCTTATGAGGAATAAAGACATATAGAGTTCATCAGTCAAGAGCAGTAAGGGAAATGTGGAATGGGGGGCGGGAGAATAGGTTGAAAAAAGAAATCACCACTACTACACCTCACAGAAGACAAGAAAAAAATGAATTTCCCATTAACACATTTCAGAAAGCACTTTCCTCCTACCCTGAAGCTGATGAATTATATTTTTAGATAATGTGTAGAAATTTCATTTTGACATTACCTTCCTGCTTAGTTCCTAGTCTCAATCAACCAGGCCATTACACAGGGAAGGTGGGGAGTGACTGAGTGAGTGTGTGGGTGTGTGTGTGTGTGTGTTGGGGGAAGGAGAGAAGGCTGGGTGAGCAGGGAATTGGTCTTACGAACCAAACAGTCAGCTAAAATACAGAAATAGAAAATTCTTAAAATACCCAGGCCTGATTCACATCCTAGGTAAAAATCCTTTGAGACATCTCTCCTGGGATGTGAGAATACTTTCCTATGGTTATCTGAGTTCGGAAGCAGGGCAGATTTGGAAGGGAAGATGAAGGGGAAGACAGCCAGGAGGCAAAAGGAAACCATACCTGGTCTGTACTCCTGACTACTGCCATCCTGGGAAAATAAATTGTGTCAAAAGACGCATAATGTATCTGCACAAACCCTAAATCTCACAGTTCGGCTCAATTTCCAACCTTGTCCTAATTAGAAAGGATGGAAGGTCTCTAATTCCCCTTGATGAGTGTGTAAGAGGTACTGTTTGCAATTCATGTTCTGACGTTCTTCAAGTTCCCCTTAATAAGGCAGACTTCTGTTCTCCTGTTTTGTAACCCCATTAGGCTGCCAAATCTTCTCCATACCTAAAAATTTTCCATTCACCCCCAAAAATAACCAACCCCCTCTTCCCAGGTCGACAAATCAAAACTCTTTTATTCTTCATTGTGAAATATATATGACCACAGGGAGGTGATAAATAAAATGACAGATGTAAATATGCCTGATTTTTCTCTGAATTCAGGAGACACATCACACTGTACCAAGCACAGTGTTCAAATCGGTAGCAAAATATGCTGATAATTGCTATCATTTGCTGTACTCTTATCACTAACAAATATCCCTCTGAATGAAGAAAAGTTCATTTAGCTAATCAATATCTTGGGATTTTCTTGGATATGCCTAACTGAGGTTGGGTTTTAAATATGCTTAAATATAAGGCAGCATCTGTTTCAATACAGTGCTTGCAAAATAAAGAAAAGGTGAACAGAGTGAAAGGTATTTCATGACAGGAGAACATCCAAAGTTAAAAACCACTCCAAATTGAGTCTTCCTTGTTTGGGTAAGCAGTGACCTGCTTAATTCAAAAATTTACCTTTTTAATACACAGTGAGTTATTTTTTAAAAACAAAACATTTTGAGCTGTAATTATGTTTTTCCTGTCCTAAAAGTTTTCATTCCCTATGTATATAAGCTGAGTTGATTTGTAAAGGGGGGCAGTCAGTTTAGTATTTTGGGGGAAACTGCCAGAGATAAAGTGTAAATCAGACAACTCACAATTAGTCAGACAGTGCTGGGTTCAAGTCCAAGCTCCCCTAACTTGGAAGTTAAGTCACCTTGACAAGTTATTCAATTGCTCCTAATTTCAAGTTTCTTCATCTGTAAAATGACTGTCTTGAGGATTACATGTGACTTCATCTACTGACCTCAGCACAATGCTTAGCGCATAATAAGTACTCAATAAGCACTGGCTATTTTTATGATTCTTCAAGAAATCAAAATTTATTATTTAAATAAGATACTATATGTAAAACATATATTATAGTGCTTAGGACACACACTAAAACACACACACAAACATACAAAAGCTGCTGCTATTATTCTTATTTTCTTTACTGAGTGTTGTTAAGAAATTATGCAATAAACTAGCCTTAGGGCTGAATTCACATTTTAGGATTTTTCAGAGTCTTTTATTGTTTACACAGTTATCTCAGAAGTAAAACTTAACCAACTTCCCATTGTGTTCCTCTAAGTCCAGTACCTTGAAAGTATAGGAGGTAACATGAAACAATCTACAACCCTCACTTGCCTCTCCCTTTTCAACCCAATAGATGATGCTCCATGTCATGCCTCTTGGCCTAGATGTTTTAATAGATAATCTCACCATGTCCCACATCTCACCTACTGAAAGAGAGATTATTAGCACTTTCACAAATCTGAGAATAAACAAAAGCTCCCCGATGTTACCACATCAAAACTGAGTTGGTTCCTTTAATTAGAGATGTAGATCCAGATACAAAAGCAGTAGCAAAATATTCACCCTGATGTCCACAGTAGTGAAGAGTTTTTTTTTCTTTGCCTTGTTCTGCTTTTTCCATGGAATGATAATATTAATTAAGCCAAAGATATGTGTTATAAAAGAAGAAAACAAAGAGATGGATAGGAGGTGGTGTAAAAGAAATATTATTTTTGTTCATTGGAGTGTGACTCTAACTGACTTAAATTTTTGGCATGCTTAACTTAATCAGACAATACTGCTTCATATTAAACCACTGCTTCTAAAGAGGCATGATCCAGCTCCATTTCCAGGCATGGTGGCTCAAGCCTGTAATCCCAGCACTTTGGGAGATCAAAGCGAGAGGATTACCTGAGTCCAGGGATTCGAGACCAGTCTGGGTAACTTGGTGAGAGCTCATCTTTACCATATATCAAAAAATTAGGCAGGCATGGTAGCTCATGCCTGTAGTTCCAGCTACTTGGAAGTCTGAGGTGGAAGGATCACCTGAGCCCAGCAGGTCGAGGTTGCAGTGGCCGTGAGTGTGCCACTGCACTCCAGCCTGGGTGATGAAGTGAGACTCTGATTCAGAAAAAAAAAAAAAGCACAGAGGAGTAATGATTTTGTTCTTTGATTAGAATTTTAGGCCTATCCCTTTGCTTTTTCCCTCTTCCTAAATCTTAACCCCATCTGTCAAAACCTTCCCCAATAGCTCCAGCCAATGCAAACCTCACTTCTTCCTACTACCCACAACATTTATATAGTTTGTTCCATAAACTAATCTCTGATATATTCAGTTTTGCATTCAATGAAGTTCAGTTTGGACTGCCTTGTCCTCAAAACCTTCCCTTCAGAGCTCTCACTTGCCTGGAATGGATAGAAAACTGCTCTTAAAAAGTACACTGCAAGCTGGGCTCGGTGGCTCAGCCTGTAATCCCACACCTTGGGAGGCTGAGGTGAGTGGACTGCCTGAGCCCGCGGGTTCGAGACCTACCTAGGCAACTTGGTGAGACCTTGTCTCTACAATAAATCAAAAAATTAGCTGGGCGTGGTAGCGTACGCCTGTAGTTCCAGCTACTTGGAAGGCTGAGGCGGAAGGATCACCGGAGCCCAGCAGGT
>CAUYQG010162902.1:0-17263 GCA_963574415.1 Tarsius wallacei
CTGACAGTGGTGGGAAACGATGGGGGGGTGGGAGGGATAGGGGAAGCAATTAATGGCAGTAAATACCTGTCTGGGGATGGGGGGACATTTCTTACAAACAAGGGTGCCTGAATGAGACATATTTGTGTACCTAACCCTTAAAAGTACCCCTTAATATCACAATAAAAAAAAAAAAAAAAAGCCACTGATGACTTGCTACTGGGATCTTGTTGAAGCATTTTGATCCACAAAGGCTCATTCTCTGAACTGATATTTCCATTTTGCACTGAATTAACTCATACCATGTATGACCAATAAGGTGGGTAGTAGTCAATAAGTTATGTTGGAAAAAGAGAAGTGGTATATACAAAAGCTTGGTCTCTGTAATATCTTGACTATGTATGATGAAATAAATAAAGTAACATACATCTTTGGCGAAAACCTTTATTCCCCACTTCATCATCTGAAACAAAGCTGATGTCTCTGTGGGTTTTCATGTCCCAGGGAAACCCATAAATTCCTGGTCATACTTTAGTGAGGTTCAATCAAACTGAAACTACATCATTTCCATTATGCTGCTATTACTGTCCATACTCAATGCCAGCTTTGAAGAACTAAAAATGAATGTGAATGCTCTGTTCACCAGGCAAAATGCAAATGATTATTATTTTTCTGGCCAATACTTCTTGATGAATCTTGTTATAATTTTGCTGATTCTTGGGTTTTTACCTATGTTCTATTCTAACAGTTGTAAAGCTACAGGTAAACAGATTAAAGACTCTTGTTTGGAACCACATACTGGACACAAATCATAGCTATAGATCTGATAATTTGAGTCAATAATATAGACCCATTCTCTAATCAGATCACTTAGGATTAAACTGCTGATTGAGCTTGTAAACCCAAGATCATAAATATTTCTGCCTGGGTTCATTCTCATACCATATTTGCCAACGTATCCAACATTATAGACTGAACAAAAATATAAAAGACCCTATATTTCTGATGCAGAGACTACTACTGCATACAAGACTATGGCTTATGTCAAATTTGATTTTTTTTTTTGTCTTGAAAGAATGCTACACCATACTGGACTTGGACTTCCTTCCTTATCCTGCCAGATTGACTATACTGGACATTTAACATTATTGGGGTTATCAAAGGTACCTTACTGCTGTTGATACTTTCAAGTTATGTTTCTATTTAAATTAATAAGATGATTCTGGCTACTTGTGGCCCTTGCCGGGGGGTGGGGGGGGGGATACTTATGCTGTTTTCAGTTTTCCAGACTACCTTCTGTTTCATTAATTGTGTGACTTTTATAACAATTACCAATTAGCATTGACTGAAAGCCAAGGTTGTTTGTTGTCATCCTTATGCTTCTGATATTGTTAATTATTGGAATTGCCTTCTCAAAAAATAGCTCAAAAAGACTTCCTGCTTTATCTCCCTCACCTTCTTCTGGTCCACACACATTAGTGAGGCAGTTTGACAACTTAATGCAGCTGTCCCCAAAAAAGAGAACACTACTTCATAGACAATTTCTGGATGATGATCAGGATGGAAGTGATGTAGTGATCAATTTTTAAAATTTGAGATTCCATTCAATCTTTACATGATTCTTCTTTTGTCTTCTATCAGCAATTCAAAGTCAACTGATATATCTTCTGCATGAGAGTTGGGTTTAAAAGGATCTTAGATTCAAAACCTAATTCTGGTTTTAGCTACTTTGGTCCCCTTAACGGAATAACTTAGCCTATATGCCACTTGGTGGAGTATATAATTATATTGCTTGGTGAGTCACCCTATAGGGACACATAAAATTCACAGAGGCCAAATTGGAGGCATAATACTTTTATTTATTTATTTATTTTTTTGGGTTGGAGTCTCACTCTGTCGCTCAGAATAGAGTGCAGTGGCACACTCACGGACACCGCAGCATCTACCTGTTGGGATCTGGCAGTCCATTCACCTCAGCCTTCCAAGTAGCCAGAACTACAGGTGTGCCTGCTACGCCCAGGTAATTTTGTTTATTTATTTATTTATTTATTTATTTATTTATTTTAAAGACAAGGTCTCACCAAGTTGCCTGGGTTGGTCTCGAACTTTTGGGCTCACCTTGGCCTCCCAAAGTGCTGGGATTACAGACTGAGCCACCGAGCCTGGCCTCATAATACTTTTCTGTAAATTTTGTAAGCATGTCATTTTTCTCTCAAACACCTTAGCCTTCTAATAAAAGATTTGCATGCAAAAGAAGGGATAACTAAACCAATGGTAACATTATAGCTATAGCGGCCATAATTGGAAGCTCTGATTGAAGGGAAAGCAATAACCAAAGCACCTAGAGTCAATGGAGGCAGTAGAGATATTAATGCACTTTACATTTTTTTTTCTTTTTCTTTTTTAGTCCCTGGAGGTGTTTGCATGTAAAAAATGCCTTGGACCATGGGTGACACTGTCAACCTGTACTGCAGATGTAAGTCCCACTTGGAAGGCCCCAGCCATTATAAACAATACTTTCTTTCCAGAACATAATTTTATACCTAGACTATACTCATTTTATGGAAACTATGCCTTAACCTGACCCCCTTTCAAATGTATGACTTATACTTCAGGGGTGACTGTAAGAGAACTGCAAGTACTTACGGAAATACCACCAGTAGATTATGTAGCCCTCAGATGACTATGGAGATCAAATTGAAGTTACCATTACTTACTTATTGGAGTTTCCAGGAAGGATAAGTAACATATTTTTACACACACTATGAACAATTATCTCTATACAGAGAGTCATCCAGTTGCAAAATGTGGTCTAAAATTTGTTCTTGATTTCAGATACAGTGATCAATGATGTCTTCCCTTCCCTGGAAAATATTTGAATAAAGTTCAACTCACTGGCCAAGATTATTGGGATGATAAAATTGTCCTAAGACTTCCTCCTTGTGGACAAGATGGTCTGCACAATCACTGATAAATTAAGCTCTACCTTGGTTAATGCTCTGGACCAAGAAAAAAGGTAAAAATATCAATTTAAGGAGAAAATTGCATGATTTTCTTGGGTATACCTTGATGGATTATTAAACTTTTTTTCAGTTGGTGAGTTCCTACTTGGAAGCATTGTTGATGTCAATACTGCAAGACTGGCTTTGGCCAAATTGAAGAGATTTCCTTCCAACCTTTGCTGGTCAGATTTATCTGAGTTCTGATGAATTGTCACACTTTTGGGGCAATATTATACAATACAAGACTGCATAGGCCTGAGGGGTAGAATTTGTTAGGCGTGTCATCTTCACTGCTCTCTTGCATTTCTACACATCTTGTAAGCAAAGATGTTGACTTCCTTTTTTTCTCGGTTATCTTTTAAGAGATGTTTGTAGTATAAACATCCTTGACAAAAGAAATTGTGTTACCCTCTAAAAAAATAAAATGGCAAGATGTGCATATAGGCTTGAAATATAGAAGCAGTGTCTCTTTCTGAAGCATAAATCTGATATGCTGAATATACACATTGCAATATACGTATATTGAATTATTATTATATTGTATTATATTGTGATATACATATATTGTATATTATATTCAGGGATTTTCTCTTATAATAAAATCTACTGCATGCTCAGGTGTCGTCTGATCCTCTTTCCATCATCTTGTGGGAACCGGGACTGGAAGAATCAACATGATGATATTTTGGCTATTGCTATTGCTCTGAGCAACAAAAATGCCTTTTTTTCTCTTACCTAAATGTCTTATATCTTCTTTCAGCTTTAATGAAACTTGGCAGGTTAAATTGTTAGCTTGAAGATATGGTAAAATCTCAAACTCTTTGCAGTTTTTGACAGTTTATACAGATTAATATATTTTTGAATTTAAAACGCTCTGATTACAGGACATTTGGTCAGGTACTTCACTTTCTTTCTTTCTTAATTTCAATCTTGTGTATGCTACTTCAGTCTCAAGCCACTCAAGCTGCTATTAGAGTTTAGTGAAGGTTTACAGTACAGAAAATGGGATAGAGAGAAATTGGTCTTTCTTTTTTACCTCTGTCATGTTAGTGTATGTTATTCCCTAAAAAGGATACTTTTATTTCTCTATTACCAAAATAGTATAAAGTGATGAAGTTATGGCATAACAAGAAATAAAAAGCAACAGAGTGAGAATATTTGGATCTGATTTTTTGGATCTCTGGGATGCGTAGAGTGTGCTTTGTGGGGATAAAACCGATTCTTTTCAGTTTAGAGGTAGGAAACTTTAAGAGAAAAATCTCACGAACATCAAGAAAATAGAAAAAAAAATATGGCCTATAAGAGATGTCACAGAGATTTGTTCTCTGGTGAATCTATCTCTGTTTTTACTTGCTGTTAACTATTTGTTAGGGTCATATATCCAAAATATTAGATATGATTCCTGATTTTGTCTAGTACAAAAGATAACCCTGATGTTTATGTCTTATTGTAATTTGGCCCTCTGTGTAAATGAACATCTGCCTTCTTAGAATGTTTTCCCAAACTCTCCATTCTCTTTACCTTATGATCCTTAACAGTGGATCAGAGAATTAGGAATGAAAAATTTTGCAGTCCACTGGACTGAGTAGATAAGTTAATGTTGGCTGCTTACCTAATGAGCCTTCTGTGGGATTTCTCTATCTCAAACTCTTTTATGTTAATTCTACCACAGCTGTATATAGTCTTTGGGGCAAAGCCTGCAGCTATTAAACTCTGCTTATGGCTAAGTTTTTTTGGTTATTTGGGGGTTATTTAGGTATAAGTATTATTATTAGATTCAGCTAATGAAGCTAGCTTAATTGTTTCATAGTTTTTAATTTCATCAATTGGTTCAGTATCTGGGTAGGAGAGCGAAGTTAAGAAAATACTGTCCAAAACTTAGACATATGCCATAAGGATGGCCATCTGTCTTCTGAATATACACTAGTATAGTTTAATAAGCCTAACCAGAAGATGTTTATCCTCCTAGTGATAAAACTCTGCTTTACCTAATATTTACTATTTATTAAGTCTAGTTCTCCAAGGAGTTAGATGTTAACATAATTTTTTTAATCTGATAGAAAAAATAATCACAATGTTTACAGTTTAATGTACATTAGTTTATTTTGTATCTAACTTATCAGTCTCATTCCAACATTTTTTTATCAGCATCAATAAAAACTCAGTTTCACAAATGCTTGCTAAAACAGTTTTACCATCTCAGTGTTTCTCATATTAATGAGTTAACTAATTTTTGCTATGAGTTAAAGAAATGTTTGAAATATTTTTATTATTTATTTGACTAATATTTATATTTCTTGAAAATTATACCTTGAAAGAGGTATAATTTATTTGTACTCTGTACTCATAGGACATCAGACTCAACAGGGGAAAAAAAAAGGGGAGGACTAACTTGAAACAAAGCAGTATGCATTGTACTAGATAAAATACAAAATCACCTAGTGGAAAAAGTAGCAAAACTGCCCAAAAAAATGAAAATTATTCAAAGAAAGTTCAAAGTGATTTTCACATAGATAAAAATATGTGTAATAATAAACTATTATTTATGAATAAATTCAGAAAAAAATGCCTATAAAATTTAGATACCCATAATAATAAACATGATATTTTTAAAGCAAGGCAGAAAATGCCTTAATTACTCTTGCATAGAAATTTACTAACTTTCTTCAAATTATATTCATTAAGTCCTAATAAATTATCTTTTTAAAACTACTGCTAAGAAATCCTTGCAAAATTAGAATTGTTCAATCGGATTGAAACACTTTCAGTTCAGTTTGCTAAATCAGTTTTATATGTCTGTGGTTAGTGGGACTATTTTGTGATAAAAATAAAAAAGAAAATGTATAATTCGTTATTTAAACTTACTGATTAGAAATCAGTTTAGCTACAGCCTACAAGTCACAAAGAACAACAGCACAACAACAACAGATGTTTTTTGTTGTTTCTCCAAGAACATTTTATAAAATGCTTTCTAGGCTGAAGTAATACATTCC
The DNA here is from genome assembly GCA_963574415.1 of Tarsius wallacei. Classification (NCBI taxonomy): domain Eukaryota; kingdom Metazoa; phylum Chordata; class Mammalia; order Primates; family Tarsiidae; genus Tarsius; species Tarsius wallacei. The sequence continues at coordinate 5,975 of CAUYQG010162902.1, forward strand.
AATATCTGGTACTCAAATAATATTACAGAAGCTGGTCAGAAAGTGCTCAAACATAAAACATAGTCCATTAGAGAAACAACAAAAAAAAAATACTGGTAGTTATTCTTTTAAATAGAAGAAAAGAAGATGATGTCAAGTGAGAAGCAATAAACCAAAAGTAACTCAAAAAAGAACAAAGTCAGAATATGTTTTATAGATCTAGAGACTCAAATCTAATGAAGTTGAATAGACCATCAGAAAGTGGTGGTGTGGTTGGAAGAAGAAAGCAAAAAAGTAAAATCATAGAAATGAAATACAATACAATTAAAAATAAAAATCTAAGAGATGGTGGCAATAGTAATTATGCCAGAAAAAATAAATAATTACATTTAACCTTTTAAATTATTTGTGATGAGGTAAATTGCAATTCAAAATGATCTATTAAAATCTGCTATATAAAGATTGCTTGAAAGAGGCTGCTCAGGACTCTCATTGACATTTAAGCATGCTTTTAAATTATATTCTTTTCATTCTTTACTTTTTGACAATATTGTTAGTATGTTCAAAAAATGTTTGAACAATAAAGATCAAACGAGAAACAAATATAATCTTCATGTCCACAATAAAAGTAGGCTTTTCCATCATCCTTTCAACTAATCAAGTAATAGATGAAAATTAAAACCATTCTTTTAAGACTTGCATAATCCATATTTGTCCTTTGCAGCAACTTGGATGTATTTAGAGTTGATCATACTCAGGAATCTATCACAGAAACAACAAACAGATTGCCATATGTTTTCACTCATAACAATTATTATAATACTATAAGGAAGGGATTGGCAGTAATGGGAAACTGTCAGGGGAGGTGGGGTGGGATTGGCAGTTGAGGAAAACTGCTAGGGGAGGGAGGGACATACCTCACCAACAAGGGTACCTGAATAATCAACGTTTGTATACCTAACCCTGAATTGTACCACACATCTTTATTAAAAACAAAAAAAACAAACAAAAAACTTGCATACACATTCTGTAGCCCCATAGCGATACGGAGGATGTAACAATTGAAAACATTTTAGGAAAAAGTTAAGATGTAGAAATGGTAGAAATGTCTTGTCTACTCTCATAGTTTTACCTGTAAAAAATAGACAAAACAGAGAAAAAACTTTTACACAGTATGGTTTAGCATATGCTCAATAATCAAAGTTGACGAAGAGTTTGATTATTATGATGCTATAAAATTATTACATGTACATTATGTTAATGAATTGATATGAATTAGCAGGATATATTTTGCTTTTGGCTTATTAGTTTTCCTATTTTCAGAGGTAATGTACTTTGGTTAATATTTATTTAGGTGACTCTCTAGGGTGTATGGGATCGTAATCATGTTTTCTTCCTAAATGATCTGCAATATATGTATTCAAGCAGAATCAATGTATTTTAAAGTAGGGTAATATCCCTTTGGATCTTGGAGTGCTTTAGTTTGAAAGCAGTTGTAGGGGTTTAAGTATAAGTCCTCACAGGGAACATTTTGCGTTTAATAGAATGCCTTTAGGCACTCTTCATGTCACTTCTTCATGACAAGAATTTTGAGCTCTAAAATGAAAGAAAAATTGTGAAGACGTTTGTGATGTTAGCACTTGAAGATCCTTGAAATAGAATTGATTACCCTAAATAACCTTGCTTAGGATGAGTCTCACATTCATAAGGCAGAAAATAAAATTTACACATAACTTAAAAATTTGCTCTGGCAAATGAGTGGTTGAGTTCATTTGGGAATAGAATAAATAAAATACTAGAAATTAAAATATCTTAATGCTTATGGAAGACAGTCCTGAGTAGTTTTTTTTTTTTTTAAGGAGAACGCCTTAATTGTTGTGTAATGCTGAGGAAGCCAAAAGATATTTGGGGACTTAAAGAAAAAACTGAAACCTTTATGGACATGAAATTCATAAAACTTTAGAGATAAAAAGAGGGATCTTTTGGGCTTTTGAGGTGGGAGTGGGTATAACGACAAAGACTGTAAGAGACAAGGAGTAAGAACGAGACCAACTGACACAGAAGTAAGTTCTACTCAGCAAGTTAGAAGGTGTGATGATGAGAGCTTTTAAGATACAGAGATGTGATATTCCATTTTATGTAAGAGCCTATACTATGTGCTGCTTTAATCCTCTGACATTTCTTCAAACAGAAATAACAACAACAATAAAATGAATGTGCTGATGAAATAAAGGACGATGAAAAGAGAGGGAAAGGAGAAGTAAAAATATTTTGGTAAAGAATGACCAAAATGGAAATGTAGAATTCATAGAACCAAGACACTGAGTGAAATATGTTTGGGAGAAACACATTTTCTGAGAATTCCTGTACACAGGATGAGGAGGTGCTCTCTATCACTAGCAGAATGCTCCAAATGAGCTGAAGACATTGGCGCTAAGTATTTATGAAAAGCTGCAACAGTATTCTGAAGGATCCAGGTAGTATGTCCTCTAATTAAATTTTAGGATTTAAAAAATTATTTGAATATAAATTTAAAAATTTCTTCTTTAATATTATTAATACTAATGACCCTGTATATTCATCTGCTTTGCATTGGCTGAAATATCATGTTTTGCAGTGTTATTAAACCCCCATTAATTATGTTCCATTGACCTCAGTAAGACTTAAAGACATAAAATGTATATTTGTGGCGAAACAGAAATAACAATTGCACATTTTTAGAAATGAATACTTGGTGGTTTATAAATAAACAAATTCAAGTTTATATTATGCATCTAGAGAGTATTAGGTGTAGCATAAAGGATAAAATTAATAACCTTTTATTTGAAAATACTAAATTATAATTTATCTAGGCTCTACTATGTTTATATCAATTCTCTGGAAAAGCTTACAGCTGTCTCATGCAATAAGACTATTTTGCAATTTATGAGAAGGGACACACTGACTAAAAGTTCTATTCTTCCATAAAATCCATTAGTAATTCTTATTTGAATAATGTGACAAGTCTAGAGCTTGACAATACCCAGTGCAAAATGCTCTCACCTTTTAACTGCATGAGTAGTGATATCAGAGAGGAAAAAAAAAAACCACACAACTTTATAGCCGGGCTCGATGACTCAACCTGTAATCCCATGCCTTGGGAGGCTGAGGTGAGTGGATTGAATGAGCCCACGGGTTTGAGACCCCCCTGGGCAACTTGGTGAGACCTCATCTCTACAATGAATCAGAAAATTAGCCGGGCGTGGTAGCACGCGCCCGTAGTTCCAGCTACTTGGAAGGCTGAGGCGGAAGGATTGCTGGAGCCCCAGCAGGTCGAGGCTGCGGTGGCCGGGAGCAGCCACTGCACTCCAGTCTGGGTAACAGAGTGAGACTCTTACTCAAAAAAACAAAAACAAAACAAAAAAACCTTAATTTTTGTGAATTATTTTTGCATTACCTCTGACAATGCAAAATTTTAATTAAACAGTGTTATATAAGAGGAATGATATAACACAGGGAGAACACTGAAATGAAAAATTTGAACTTTCTACTAATTGTACATAACAGAGACAAATGGCATTTGGGTATCTGCAGGTATGATTCAAAATTCAGTTAAAAAAATAAGACAGAAATCACTCTATTTACTTAGAGTCAGTGGTTTCATGTAAGGAAATGCCAGCTTAGCATATATATGTGTGTGTGTGTGTTTATATATATATAAACAAAAACAAGAAATTAAGGTCAGGAAATTTGTGAAGATTGGAAGAACAAGGTATCCAAGAAGAATTTCACTTGTACAGGTCCATGTAATTCTAAAGTGATTCCAGACAAACAGTAAAAATTCAAGAATAAGCTCTTATTGGCAATTTGCTGAACCTATGCCCTTGATTCAAATGCTTGGGAAAATAATTTTAAAACAAATTTCTAAATACTTTGTGAATATGTCTCCTTGATTAGAATGAACTAAAATCCCACCAACAAGTAATTCTAGGTACAATTAACAAGTATTTATATGCTTGTTGTAGGTGATACTGAATATTCAATAATAATATTTGACAACTGCGTAAAAGAGAGTGATGATTTTGGAAACTTCTTGGTACATTTTGAAGTATATGATTAAGTCTAATTAAGTGCCTAAGTGAAAATAATTGTTCTTTTACAAAATTCATTTTTTGAATAGAAAGTATAATCAAATCCACAAAGTTTAAAATAAATGAAGCTGAGAGGTAAGAGCCAAGATGGTGACAGAGCTGGTGGGAACCTGAAAGTCTCTGCAAGGGCAAGTGTCGATAAAGACTGTCTGTGAGTGGGTGAGTGCCGCTGGGTGAGTGAAAGTCCATCTGAGGGGATACTCGGGATCAAACACCTGAAGCTCCCCTCCAGAGTTGGCTGTCACCCACCACTGGATCAGAGTCCCTAGAGTGCAGGAGCTTCAGCCATTCTTGGGATCTCTCCAGAGGAGGCAGCAGAGGCTAGCTGCTCTTCAGTGCATGGCACCTGGCCCACACCACCACGCAGGCAGCAGTTTGGGTGCTGGCAAAGAGAACTGTGGAGAGGGCACCACAAGGAAATCTGGAGCTGAGCCCTGCCGCCATTTTCTTTGTCCAGGGACTGGACAGAGACCTGCGTTGGACCACCTGGCTCTATTTGGCATCCAATCTGGGACCCAGAGGTAATCTCCACACCGATCTCAGATCGACCATCACAGGCCCAGAGAGGTAACTTTAGTAGTGATCACAGAGAGATGGCTGACCCACCCACATGTTGGACCAGACACAGACACATCTGATCTGTGTGGGGACTGGTAGCAACAGCAGCAGCAGTGGATGAGCTGGGGGCATATATGCACCTCCACTGCATAGACAAATTATAAGTCGGTGGGAAATGGGTTCAGAGGGCATACACACACTGTGATCTGCAGATAGCTTCTGAAACACAGCTCCCCCATCACACCTTAATCAAATATCAAAACTACAAAAAGCACAGCCTCACATCCCTGGTCTGGCTCCAAAATTGAACAAAACCAGAATATCTACAAAAGGAAGAATAGGGGATTGAGCAAACAGAAGTGAAAGCTATACCCTCATCACTGAGAAATGGAATTTAAGAAGGGAGAATAAAGGGGGAGAAATACCATCACAAAGGAAGAAGAATCAAAGGAAGAGCACAGGTGCAATACAGAACTCTGGGAAGACAGCACCTGAGAATACAGACTATGGCACTCAAACAATTAAGAGTCCCCAGAATGACTGGTTGCAAACCACAAAACTCAAATATCAAGATATTAATAAAGAGAATGAATAGAAATGAGGAGGGACGAGAGGAAAGAATGAAATAAATAACAAACTGACAAGCATGGAAAGCAGAATTAAATAAGCAGAAGAAAGAATCTCAGAGCTCAAGGTCCAAAATATGGAAGTAGCACAGACTATTAAAAACAGAATAGAAGCTTAAAAAGACGGAACAAAGCCTCCAAGATAGATGCATTTATATTAAGAGGCTGAACCTATGGTTAATTGACATTCCTGAGGAAGACAGAGAGAGAGAGACCAGCCTGGAACAAATGTTTCATGAAATTATCCAAGAAAATTTCCCTCATTTCATCAGAGACATGACCATTAAAGCACAAGAAACTCAGAGAACCCCTGCAAGACATCAAATGAGAAGACCAACTACTAGACACATGGTAGTTCACTTACACAAAGTAGGTATAAAAGAAAAAAAAAACTCTAAGGGCAGCAAGAGAGAAAGGTCAGACTACTTATAGAGGAAGACCAATTAGAATAGCAGCAGACTTATCTACAGAAACATCACAAATTAGAAGAGACTGGAGTCCAACATCAAAGTTCTCAAAGATAAACAATTCCAATGAAGAATTTCCTACCCAACTAAGTTTCATTTGCGAATTCAAATCCTTCCCAGACAGTCAGTCTCTAAGAGTTTGTGCCACCTTCAGACCACCTCTATAAGAAATGTTTAAGAAAGTATTAAACACAAAATATTTTTTTTAATGGCCATACTCTTCCTAAGAATGCAAGAAAAAGATTGAATACACACACATATATCAACTCCCAAATCAAAAGATCAACAAACAAACAAACAACAAACCCAGTTTATGTTAGGGATAAACTTACAAATCTCAATTATTGCCTGAACATGAATGCACTAAATGCACCACTGAAAAGACATAGAAAGGCAAGCTGAATATAAAACATGATGCAACAATATGCTCTCTCTAGGAGACTCATCTCACCAAAATGGACACTCACAGAATCAAAATAAAAGGATGGAAAACAAATCTTCAGGTGAATAGAACACAAAAAAAAGCAGGAGTTACAATCTTAATATCAGACAATATATCATTTAAGCTATCAAAAATTTAAAAAGATATAGAAGGCCACTGCATAATGATAAAAGGTTCAATCCAGCAACAAGAAATAGCTATCCTAAATATATATGAACCCAACTAGGAGCACCAACCTTTATAAAGCAGCTTCTAGGTAAACTAATAAAAGATATTGACTCTAATGCTATCATAACTGGAGACTTTAATACACCACTAAAAACCCTAGTTAGATCATTGAGGCAAAAAATTAACAAGGATATTCAGAACCTCAACTTGATGTTTGACCAAATGGACTTAATCGATACCTATGGAACACTCCACCCAACAACCACAGAATATGCATTCTACTCATCACCACATGGAATGTACTCCAGGATTGATCACTTCCTTGGCCATAAATCAAGCATAACCAAATTTTGTAATATCAAAATGTTGCCATGCACCTTCTTAGACCATAGTGGAATAAAAATAAATATTAATATCAACAAAATTCCCTCAAACCCCACAAAGATATGGGCACCAAACAGCATGATGCTGAACAACTCTTGGGTCAACACAGAAATTAAAGCAAAAATTAAAATATTTCTGGAAACAAATGACAATAATGGTACACCTTACCAAAACATCTGCTGAAGCAGTACTGAGAGAGAGGAGAATTCATTTCTTTACAAACACACATCAAGAAAATGGAAAGATCAGACGTTAACAGCCTAACAAATCACCTAAGGGAACTAGAAAGACAAGACCACAAAATCCCTAACTTCAGCAAAGAATCCAGATCACTAAAGTAAAAGCCCAAATACAGGACACTGAAGACAAAAATATCGTAGAAAAAAACAACCAAACAAAATGCTGGGTCTTCAAAAGGATAAACAAGATTGACAGGCCCCCTAGTCAGATTGGCCAAGAAAAAGAGAGAAAAAGCCCAAATAAACACAATTATAAATGCAAAAGATAAAATCACAACAACTCTGAAGAAATACAAAAAAAAAAAAAATCAGAGATTACTATGCACACCTGTATGGAAACAAACTCAAAAGTCTAAATGAAAGCCAGGCTCGGTGGCTCAGCCTGTAATCCCACGCCTTGGGAGGCTGAGGTGAGTGGATTGCCTGAGCCCCAGGGTTTGAGACTCACCTGGGCAACTTGGGGAGACCTCATCTCTACAATAAATCAAAACTATTAGTCGGGTGTGGTAGCACATGCCTGTAGTTCCAGCTACTTGGAAGGCTAAGAGGGAAGGATCACCTGAGCCCAGCAGGTCGAGGCTGTGGTGGCCGGGAGTAGCCACTGCACTCCAGTCTGGGCAACAGAGTGAGACTCCAACTCAAACAAAACAAAACAAAAAAAACTAAATGAAATGGAGGACTTTCTGACATCACATAACCTCCCAAGATTGAAACAATAAAAAATTGAGACATTAAAGAGAACAAAAACTACCCAGGAAAATCAACTCTGTCATAAGAAAACTGCCTACAAAAAAAAAAGAAAAGAAAGTCCTGAACCAGACAGCTTTTCCAGCTACAAAACATACAAGAAGGAGCTGATACCAATTCTACTGAAAGTATTCCAAACAATTGAGAAAGATGGAACTCTCCCCAAATCATCTTATGAAGCTAACATCACACCGATTTCCAAATCAGGTAAAGATCCAACAAAGAATGAGAGCTACAAACTAATACCCCTTAGAAACATAGATGCAAAAATACTCAACAAGATCCTAGCAAATCAGATCCAATAACACATCTCAAAAATCGTCCACCATGATGAAATAGGTTTCATCCCTGGGATGCAGGGCCGATTCAACACCCAAAAGACCATAAATGTAATTAAATACATCAACAGATGTAAAAACAAGAATCCCATTATTATATCATTAGACACTCAAAGAGCTTTTGATAAAATCCAGCATCCCTTCTTAATAAAAACCCTTAAATACTTAGGCATAGAGAGAACATACATCAAAATAGTAAAAGCCATCAAAGATAAACCCACAGAAAACATATTGCTAAATGGACAAAAATTGGAAGCATTTCCCCTGAAAACCAGAACAAGACAAAACTGTCCATTTTCATCCCTCCTGCTTAATATATTTTTGAAATCCTAGACAGAGCAATCAGACAGGAGAAGGAAATCAGGGGAATCCAAATAGGAAAGAGAAAATCAAGTTATCTCTTTTTGTTAACAATATGAATCTATATGTTGAAAATCCAAGAGAATCTGTCAAAAATCTACTTGCACTGATAAAGGATTTTGGCAAAATCTCAGGGTTTAAAATAAATGTGCAAAAGACAGTCATATTCTTATACACCAATGACAAACAGGCAGAGAACCAAATAAAAAGTGAAATCACATTCACAATAACAACAATAACAACAACAAAAAATGAAATACCTCAACATCTTCCAAAACATAGAAGTGAAAGAACTTTACAATAAAAACTGCAAAACACTACTCAAAAAAATCAAAGATGACTCAAACAAATGGAAAAATAGTCCATGCTCATGGATTGGACCAAGGCAATCTACAGATTTAATGCAATACACAATAAATTACCAGCATCTCAGACATGGAGATGACAATACAGAAATGTATAGGAAACATAAATTGACCATGAATAGACAAAACGATCCTCAGCAAAGAAACAAAGTGGAAGATATCACACATCCAGACTTCAAACTTTGTTATAAGGCTGCAACAGTCAAAACAGCCTGGTATTGGTACAAGAATAAGCATATAGACCAATGGAGCAGGACTGATTCTTGAAGCAAAACCTTAATTTCTCAAAGAATTCATCTCTGACAAAGGGGCCACGAATAACCACAGGGGAGAGGAGAACTTATTCAGTAAACAGTGCTGGGAAAACTGACTGACCACAGGCAGAAGATTAAAACAAGACTCCTACTTATCACCATACACAAAAAATAATTGTAAATGGATCAAACACCTAAATGTCAAACCTCATTCTATAAGAACCTTAAAAAATGTAGGAGACACCCTTATGGAAATTGGAACTGGCAGCCAGTTCCTAATCAAAACTGCAAATGCCCATGCCATAAAAGATGAGATAGACAAATGGGACCTCATCAAATTGAAAAGCTTCTGCAAAGCAAAAGACACCATCTAGAGAATGGGAGACAGTCCACAAAATGGGAAACATATTTGTCAACTGTATATCTGACACAGGCTTACTACTAGCATCTATAAGGATCACAAATTTGCCAAAAAGGAAAAAAAAAAAAAACCTATTAGATAGTGGGGAAAATATTTGAATAGTTACTTCTCAAAAGAAGACATACGAACAGCCAACAGATACATGAAAAATGTTGTCTCACTAATTATCAAAGAAATGCAAATTAAAACCAAACTGAGGTACCACCTAATTCCAGTCAGGATGGCCATCATCACTTACTTAAAATACAGCAGATTCTGGAGAGGATGTGGGGTAAAGGGAACATTTCTACACTGTTGATCGGATTGCAAACTAGTACAGCCCCTGTGGAAAACAGTGTGGTGATTCCTAAAAGACATAAAAATCAACCTTCCATGTGACTTAGCAGTCCCCATTCTGAGAATACACCCAGAGGAGCTCAAATCACCCTATGAAAAGATACCTGCACACACATGTTTATTGCAGCGTTATTCACAATAGCAAAATCATAGAACCAATCGTGTTGCCCATCAAAAGTGAAATGGATAAAAAAATATGGTACATATGCACAATGAAACATTATGCAGTCATAAAGAAGGTCAAAATTATGAACTTCACAGCAACTTGGATGAACTTAGAGTCATTAATACCGAGTGCTCTATCACAGAAACAAAAACCTGAGTACTAATGATCATAATACTATAAGAAAGGGATTGGTAATAGTGGGAAACTGCCAGGGAAGGGTGAGCGTACACTTCGTCAATAAGGGAACCTGATCTCAAATTAGGTCAAGTGGGGACCAAAGTAAGTTCCAAACTTTAGCTGTACAATTATCATTTGTATAACCAACCCTGAATTCTATCCTACATCTTCAAAATAAATAAAAATAAAAAAAATCAAGTTACCATTGTTTATAGTATCCATAAACTTACCTACTAATGGATGTAAACAGAAAACAAACTCAGATTTTCTCAAAAGTCTTTTAAAGGAGGCAGAATAAACTGGTGATGATGGTTACGTGCTTTGCTGAAATGTGTGCGGGAGGGTGAAGGCATTATGTATATGAAGGAAATATTTATTATATAATAACTTATAACTTTAAAAACTTTGTAATTGTGAATATGTTTCTCATTTAAACAGCAAACATTTTAAAAATAATTATTGATTCAATTTTGGTAATTTTGTCTTGATACAAACATTCACAAGGGCATATCTGTAAAATAGCTTTTTAGAAATGAATTTGAGTCTGAAACAGAATTACTTAAAATGTAATTTGCAAAGATACAGCATCAGCAATATATGAGAGGTTGTTAGAAATGCAAATGATTAGTCTTCTCCCTATACCTACTTAATCTGAATTTCTAGAGTTGGGACTCAGTAATCTGTGTTTAACTATCACTACAAGTGAAAAACATGTTGATCTAGAGGAAACATTTTCAGACATCATGGGCAAATCTTCCCCTTTGAGGTTGGTGTAAATTTATATTTTTTCAGTAAAGTATTTTCAATATATAATGCAAGATGTTGTCAAATTTTGGAATTTTTACCAAGTCGATAGAATAAATAGTGCCATGGTATCATTTTAACTTTTATTTGTGCTATTACTATCCAGGTTAGTCATATTTTCACATCTTTAAAATGCAGTCACATTTCTCTATATCTAGCAGCATAAATTTCCTGGTACTTGTTGGGAGCTGGCCATGGAGGCCCACTGAGCATTAGGGATCAGGTAGGGCCGTGGACCCCGAGACCACTAGGATGCATTCGGGAGTTGTTGACCCCATTCCCTCCCTCCTTTTCCACTTGGCACTGCAACCAGGAAAGGCTCCTGCTG
>CAUYQG010162904.1:0-24843 GCA_963574415.1 Tarsius wallacei
CCTCAACTGCCAATCCATTTCTTATAGTATTATAATTGTTTAAGGGTCACTTATGAGTAAGAACATAGGGTGCTCTGGTCTTTGTTTCTGTGATAGATTACTGAGTATTTCAGACTATAAGTCCATCCAAGTTGCTGCGAAGTCCATAAGTTTGTCCTTCTTTATGGTTGCATAATATTCCATCATGTATATGTACCACATTTTTTAAATTTTTAAAAAGTATTTAAAACAGTTACTAGAATCCGGAATGTGCTTTATTCTTATAGAAGGAGATACAGTTTAGGATATTTTGTTTTGCCTTACTGTTAGGGAAAGTTAACTGTGGCTCTTCTATCCACCTCAGATATTTTTTCATTCACTTCTCTCTCTACCATTTATTTTCTTCTATTTCCCCTGGACTAAGAATGTGAGATTGAGCCAGGCTCGGTGGCTCAGCCTGTAATCCCGCGCCTTTGGGAGGCTGAGGTGAGTGGATTGGCTGAGCCCGCGGGTTCGAGACCCGCCTGGGCAAGCAAGACCTCATCTCTACAATAAATCAAAAAATCAGCCAGGCATGGTAGCGCATGCCTGTAATTCCGGCTACTCGGAAGGCTGAGGCGGAAGGATCGCCAGAGCCCAGCAGGTCGAGGCTGCGGTGGCTCGGAGCGGCCAGTGCACTCTACTCCAGTCTGGGCGACAGAGTGAGACTCCAACTCAAAAAAAAAAAAAAAAAAGAATGTGAGATTGTCATTTCCTTAGTATAAGTATAATCTCATGAGAAAATGGGACGAGAAAGCTGGGGCTATTGTAATTCCTGGAACTTGCTGTGAAGGAATGTTTTCAAAGAAATTAAAATTCTTAATAAACAACCTTTGTTTGTAACTATTCACAATCATTTTTAAAAACTATCATGTAGGATTTATTAGCTCTTATATACAGGTGAGGATACTAAAGAGGTTATATAAGTATACAAGGGGAGACCACCAAAATGGAATTATCTTTTGGAAGGTGAGTCCTTTGTAGTATAGGCTTCTCTCAATAAGTAAGTATTCTAGGAACCTGTCAGCATCAGTTTACCAGCTAGTGTTGTGAGAAACTATGTTTGGCTTCATTGATTTTTTTTAAGATTCTTTCAGTGTGTTTGCCCATTCCATGATGGGTAATTTATAGGCACACCTATCCACACTGTACTGAGTGTTCACCAATTTTTTATAAAAAATGTCATGACCCCCATGACCCACCCTTCCTAGTCACCTGATCTCATCCCTAGCAACTTCTTTTTGTTTCCCTGGGTGAAAAAAGTCCCCAAAGGAAATGTTTTGCCAGTGTGGAAGAGGTGACACCAAAAAACGGCAGAAGTACTAAAAGGTATCAAAACTGACATGTTAAATAACTATTTTGAGCAGTGGAAAAAGCATCTCGATGGATGTATTGCCTCAAACTGAGAGTACTTTCAAGGTGACTGAATTTTAAACAGGTAAGGCTAAATACATTTTTTTTTATAAATACATTCTGGTTTGGGGGGCCCCACTCATATTTCATTTCAAAACCCAGTGGTACTCTTTTTGATATACCTCACTGTCTCTAAGCATTTGCCCTTTCAAAGCATTTTACACTTTCCTCTTCTGAGAAGGCTAGCTGCCAGAATCTCAGCTTATTGCCTCTGAGCATCCATAGCAATGCCTTACGTACCTCCTATCAGAGATGTTACCATGTTCTATTTCATCATGTGTTTACTACCTGACAATATCCCTCATTATATTGAACTCAAGACCAGCAACCATGTCTTAATCATCGTTTTGCATCTAAAGTTCACATAACTTCCAACTCATACCAAAAGGTGGTTTAAAATGCTTTTATGAGTAACTGAATAAGCACTGGGCAATTTCAAGAGGAAGAATTAAATGTTAAAGAAGCTAGATTCCAGTGTACTTATCCATTAACTGCAGCACAAATGAGGACTGTCAGACTTTATATAGTTTTCCAAGAGTAGTATCCCACAGAAAAAAATTATTTTCCAACACCTCTTTTGTAAGTAAAGCAATGCAATTATGAAAATAGCCATGACAATAAGTAATATTAATAGTTTCAAGAATGGTAAGCTCTTAAGAAGACTTTCCTTTGAAAATCTTGGCTTCTTGAGTTCATCAGGAATATTGTTGCTGAGGTGGGTCAGACTTAAATATAAATAAATTAAGAGTTATCTAAATAATGTGACTTGAGGAATACCAGGAAAGGCTGTCCTGATTAAAAACATCTCCCCATTGGCTTCTTGTAGGATTTGGAATTTGCAATTACCACAGTAAATATTACTTAAAATTATGACTCTGAAAGACCTAGCCAAAATGCACACATACCGTGTAGAAATGTAAACACATAGAACTTCTGTCAGTCATTGACATTTGGACATCCATTAGTTTCTCAGGAAGGCAATTCAGAGGCAAGTTCCAGGACAATGGGGCTCTGATGGATAGGGTTGGATTGAGGATAAGTATAGGAAAAGGCAGATTCTGAAGTGGAGAGACCAAAGGGGCCTCTGTGAGTATCTTTAGAGAGGAATGAGTCAAAGGAGAGAAAAGGAGACAAAACGAAAAAATAGAAGTTCACCTGATTTTGCCACTAGAAAGTGTTACCAAGGACCAGCCCTGTGACTAAGAACACAAGTGTTACCCAAAAGAGTATAAAGTCCCTTCAGTGCTTGAAGCTTGTTTCTGTAAAAACATTTGTAATTAATGCTTTGTGATGCTTAAGAGAGTGGTTACTATGCAGAAAACCTGAAAAGAGCTGGAGCTGCTGTTCTCTTCTATTTCCATCGAGAATGGGCTGCTACTTAAGGAGTTCTTGCTAATTGCAGTCTCACATTTCTCGGTGAATATTATTGCTTTAGAGTGACCATATGATGTTAATCAAACTTTGCTATAGAATTTATGCTCAAAATCTCCATGCATCTTTCTAAGGTGTCATTTGACATTTGTTACTACTTGGTTGTGGACTAGTTTTGAATATCTTAGATACTTATGACAGCAAGGGATGTGGGACTCATATGAACAAAGTATATACGAGCAACTAAAAATTAGTGACAATTACTAACAGAGCAAAATCAGTAATCAGACTGCATTTTCCACTTGTTTATTTTTAAGTGTGCTTGATTTGTGGAAGGTGGATATATCTTTCGATCTCAAGTTGTAGTCTGTTGGAAGACATTTGCTTACTGAATAGCAAGTTCAAATAAACTGAGTGCTATTAAAACTTTTATAAATCTACTCTTCTGAACCAAATAAACCTATAATGTTTGGTTCCAAGAAATAATTTGGTGTTTCCCTTCTGTGATTAACAGTATATGTCAAAATGTTGGAGAAATATATCTCAGACTAGAAGCTGGCATAAGAGCCTGAAGGGGAGAAGAGGTAAAATGCAACATGGGATATAATTAAGATTCCAGACCAGAGTTTGGGTATTTTTGCCTTATAAACACTGAATGTAATATGCACTTCAGACCACACACATTATTTCAAACCTCTAAAACTATCATGATGTTGATGTAAGTCACATGGCCAGTATGTAGCAGAATTGAGACTTGACCCTAGATATTCATATGCTAGGTCGTATGCTTTCTTATTATGCTACAGTTGTGAGGCCATATATCTGCCATTTTCACCAAGGTCAGAGTAGAAGCCCACAGGCAAAATAAGCTAACCCTTTTCCCCCTTTCCTTGTGTCTTAGACCTTTTTATGAGAGTACTACAACACTTTGTTGTATTGTTTTGCTAGCACTAAGTTGGTGTCATTTGGCACTACTGTCATCTGTAAATAACAAAAACCCAGAGTTCATCTGCTTAAATAAATATGGGCTTATTTTTATCATCAAAAAGTCAGAACATAGGTTATAGTTATCACAATGACAGACATTAGTTTAAGAGTTAAGTGATGTCAAGGCACTGTTCCTGAAATTTTCTTGGTGTTTTCATCAGGGCCATAAGATGGTGGCTGTGTGAATCAATGTTCAGGTTCTCCAGAGGCAAAAAGAAACAATTCCAGGTTCCTCAGAAAATTCTGTGTTATAAAAGGGAACTAAGAATGAAAATCAGTTGGAGAAAACTGTTACACAGGGCAATTCAAAGGTCCTGGAGTCAAACGTCATCCTTTTACAATTTTGCAAAGACTCAAGTTTACTATTAAAGTATTCAAAAGTTAGAATTTTGAAGCTAGTGTAAGTACCTTTGCTTTGCCTTTCATGGATATATTAAAAAGTATCGTCTCGGAAGGATTTTTGTGTTGCCCCCTTGGGGGGGTATGGTATTAGAAAGCTGGAAGAAGATGAACTATTTACTTGCTAAAATTTAAATGATAAAAATCACATACTTTTGGTGACAGTCAGCCAAAGGCCTCTTTCAAATCTCAACCCCTACTTTCATTGATACTGAGAAAATGTACTTTTAGCCTTTAAATATACAGGTAAGGCTAGAAAGCTGAATTTCACAAATTTTTTCCATAGTCATTTAGAGGGAATAACTTGGCAAATGTATTTCAGTACATCTGGTGTGGTATTAACTAAAAAAAAAAGTTAGAAACAATTAAGGTCCCAGAGCAGAGAACATCAGGTAATGTAGAAATTGGATCTTGCCATTAAGGTACACACACACACACACACACACACACACACACACACACACACACACACACACTCAATAGATGCCTTTGTCACCAGTGGGTCACTGAGTTATACAATGCAAGTGTATAATGGATGATTTCTTGGTTCAGTAATTAGAATTCAGAAAATCAGGGAGCTTCATTAATCATATGTGTTTACATACCCTTGCTTTTTGTTGGGAAAAAAACAAGACAGTATTAATTGAAGTTAAGTCAATCACCTGCCTCTTATACATGTCCTTGTATATTGACAAGACATATTCAGCATGTTGCTAATTGCTGAGGATTCAGGCATGAAAGACAGAGTGTCTCTTCTGGTAGCTCACAGTTTAGTGGACTGGTAATCTCCCTATTTCATATTTTTTCTCAGCTCTGAAAAATATGTCTGTAGTTCATAGATGTTTCTTGTCATTGAAATAGGTTTGAAATTTCAAGACATAGTGTGGCATTCTTGTCATTCTCAAGTACAAGGAACTTATTTTCCTTGGGTGATCATCTAACTCAAACTTTTGTACTAGAATATATCTTTTTTGTTTAAAATAATAATGGTTTTATTTAAAACAGCCACAGCTTTTGTTATTTTGGGCTATAAAAGAGCATGTCAACACTTAGTTAAAAATATTCTAAAAGATCTCATCTAATTGTTTCTTCATTACCTACAGAATGAAACCTAAGCTCCTTATCATATTACCAAATACCTTCCATGGTGCATTTTCAGTTTTACTTCACCAGATATTCTGTACCTGATTCACCAATCAAATTAAACATATGTAAAATCCTGTGGGAACACGCCTAGTAGTAACACCAACTTGGGTGTAACATGATTATCAACTGATTCCCATCATTTGTGCAGGATCAGTTGCAAATGCAATGGAATTAAAGTTTGTACCTTGGTCCAAAGAGGTAAGAGGCAAGATACGGATGGGGTGAGTGGGTTAGCCTGGCTTGAGAATAAGCAAGCAATCCAATTTTGGAAAGCAGAAAGATGCAGGCCATGCCTCATATTGCTAACTATATCCTATCTCCCTGTATCTGGCCAATGAAACACAAGCTAAGTATTGGGATATTCTTTTAATTTACTGCTCCAGTCCTGAAAAAACATAGCTAGTTACCAAGTGTTGCCAAACCATAGCCAGAGCCTGGACAAATTTTAATTATTCAACAAGACCCCTGAAGACTATCTGAAAAAGCAGGTTCTGGTGCTTCCATTAACCTCTCAAAAATACAACTCTTTAATTTTATAAAATTAGTTTCTTTAGAGACACCACTCATTGCATATTATGAGCTTTACTGTATTTTTTTTCCATGAACAAACACACCCAGGACTTTCTAAAATCACTGACCTGGTTCATACTATTTCCTGTTAATAATGCCATTCTCTCTATTAGAATTCTTCTAAGCCAGTCTCAAATACAATTTTTTTCTGTGAATGATTAGACAGTAAATTTTAGGCATTGTGGGCTATACAATCTCTGTTATAATTACACAGTTTTGTCATAATACAAAAGCTGCCATAGAAAATACATAAATGAATGAGCATGACTGTGTTTCAATTAAACTTTATTTTATAGAACAAGTAATAGGCTACATTTGCCCCCCCAAATCATAGTTTCTCCTCTCCTAGTCTTAGGTAATTCCTTCCCTAACGCTCTGGCTGGAATTAATCTCTCTTCCTTCTGGAATACATAAAAAACTATTTAGGCCTTTCTGACAATGTTTATCACATTCTGCCATGTAGTTTGTTTTGTTTTCTGTTTTTATTCTTCTCCGAATTGAAAATTTCTTTACTCATTTTAGGTGCTAAGTAAGTGATTGTTGAATTGAATTCACTGAATAAATAACAAAAAATAACTCTTATTTGTATTTTATGACTTGTGGTATAATTTTTTTAATTGTTCAATTTATACATTGGCATTATAGACAGGAGAGACTACTAGTCTACCTAATTTCTGTTCAACTATTGTTCGTTTGTTAATAACTACTGACTTTTATCTGGAAATGTGGCTGCCTGAAATGAGCACTATAATTTTCCATTTCTCTTTTAAGTTAGATGTGGCTAGGTAACCATGTTTTGGCTATAGGAATGCATAAACAAGTGTTATGAGCAGGTTCTAAAAATGTTCTTAAAGGAAGCAGGCTTATCCTTCTTATCCCATTAAGTTGAACAACATCTTAGTTCATGTGGTGTAAAACACATTAGAAGAGCAGAACAAGAGCTGTAGAAGAAGCTCAAGCATTTAATGATTGTAGAGCTGACAAGACCTCAAATTACTACCTTAAGATTTCTTTACATAGAAGAGAAATAAATTATATTTTATTTAAACCACTTTTGTTTGGGTATTCACAGCTACTCCCAATTCTCAGTGTCATGACTAACAGCTCTCTACTTAACAAAATCAAAGGTATGGCCTGATTTCGAGTCACTTCCTAGGGTGAAAGGCCTTCCTGGCCTGGTCTTATTGATTACATAATTCTTTACAATGACAGGACAGCAAGAGGAAATAAACCTGTCACTATGATACACTTTTTTCTCCTTGTTTCAACTACATCCATCATTGACATTGTCCTTCGCTTTTCTCTCTAGCTTTGCCCCAGACAAAGCTTGGCATTACTCAGTGCAGCCTGGTTCCAATTGAGCTGTTGTTGACACGATATTTCCTCCTGTTAGTCACTGTTTATATTTCACTAAATAGTTCCACTGGATAACGCCTGTACTTGCTGTTTTTCTCTATGTTCCTGTTTTTTTAGTCTTTTTCTCTACGACATGAGTAATAAGCAAATGTATATGTAACATTTTTAAAAAACTAGGTTACCCCTCTTCTTTCTCCCTTCTATTTAGCAATCACAGTCCTTGACAACTATGTTCATGTCAGAAGAGGTATCATTACCTGGGTGACTAAATTGCTAGCCTGGTAAGCTTCTATTCTCCCTCTCTTCCCATTGTTCTCAATTCTCTTCCCTCCCTCTTCTTTAATGAATAGATAATTAACTCAAAGGATTAAGCTAAACTGCATTGTATAACTTCTATTCCTTCTAGAATTTTCAAAGCTACTTCTTGCCTGAGATTATCTTGAAGAGGCCTGAACTTTTCTATTTCTTCAGAACACTTAAAGCACTATCAAACATAAGAAAACTGAAGGATTTTAACACAGTGATTCTTCACTGAATACATGAGAATGTCATTCTCTTATTCCAATTTGTTCATCCTTTTGCATTTTATGCTTTTCTTTCCCACAGTCTATCTGTCTAATAAAAGAACAGAAACACTTTAATGCATTTAAGAGTTCTCCTGGAAAAAGAACCAGATTTTTTAAATAAAATGAAGCATCCTTTTAGAGTTATGAATGATCAACACACATTTCTTTGTTTCATCAGTTGGATTTTAGCTTACTGTTTCTAGAATCCCATCTACATTGTTTCTGTTTTTCATGTCTTTCCTGCTTTTCTTATTTTCAGTTATAGGAAGATAATGATGCAGCAACAAATTTCCATGTTTCAAGTTTTCTTTCCAGTGACATAAATTGTTCATAAGAAATCCAGAAAAGATTAGTAACTGAAGAAATAAACATGGATTTTATATGGCTAAGGATACCAAGAAAACAAGGAACTTATGAATTCAAAGGATCTGCATATGTGCACATAAAACTCATCACATTTTAAATATCTGGAGGTGATTAATTATACATGTATAATAGTTGAAATAATCTCAAAACAGAAAACTATTTTCCCACTTTGAATTCTAATTTAATATTCAATATTGTTTTAGTTTAGTGGAAGAGAAAGCTAGTCATTTACAGACTAATATGTCTTACACAGGTAAATGGCCAATTAAACGAAGCTAGTTTCCTTATAGTATGAAAGCAATGTCAGAGAGATGAAATGTCTATCTTCAAGGGTTTTCAAAAACTATAGTCACTGCTTGCTCTAGTGTGCCCATTCTAAGTAAGGTAAAACTAGAGAGCCTAATATTTCCTAATATTTGCCAGTAAATCTTCCAAACTTAAAGTATAAAATGATCAGCAATATATTATCATTACTGTTAGTACTAATAGTATTACTGATAATAGTAATAGCATTACTTTGCTACTACTACAAGTAGTGATAGTAATAGTAATTTTTTTAGTTTCTGGATGAAGTTGAGGAGACAAATATTTTTGGAAAATAAAACAAAAATTTACAAACAACTTTAATATTCATTGCCTCAGACAAAAATCGTATAAACTAGCTCTGGCAATTACTTTTACCCCACTCTGAGGCTCATTTTTTCTTTCTGCCTCCTGCATCACCAATGAACCCCAGGCAGGACACTTTACCCATAATTCTGCTATAAGCTTATCTAATAATCTTGGCCCAGGAAGACGTATTTTTGCAAAGCTCCTCTGGTGATTTCAATGTGTAGATTGGGTTAGAATAACTAAATCCATGTCAATTTGTTAATGTTTAAGTAACAAATAACAATTGAGTACAAGCTAGTGTCTTTGTGAAATCCCATTTTACAGTGCATAAGAGTCACCTAGAGAGTTTTTCAAAACCGTTTCCTTGGCTCCATCACCAGTGATTTTGATTTAGTGAATCAGGGTGAAGCCGCTGAATCTGATTTCCAACAAGCTCATAGGTCATGCCATGGAACCACAATGAAAGAATCACAGATATATTTCAAAGATCTAAGTTTTGTGGTATAAAATTGGAGGTTTTCTAGCAAGCCAAATGTAGATATTTAGTGGACAGGGTTAGATTTGTACCTGTGGAAGCCTCTCAGTTAATTCTATGCCAAAAAAATTTTAAAAGTGTGCCCTACATTTTCATCAGGATTATGTGTAGCTGCTTCTACAGAAAACACAAAATAACAGAAATTTAAATACACATGGGTTTATTAGTTTGCAAATAAATGTTCTATAGGCAGGCTAAAGCTAGTGTGGAGGCACAATGAGGCAATCAATGCCCTAGAATATTTGTAAATTTTTGCTCCACCAATGTTTATGCATGGCTTTATTACTGAAGTCACTTCATATTCTAAGATGACTCATTGAAGTCTAGACATTGCATTCACATTCAAAGAGCTAGGAAATAATTATTAAAATATCAGGGGAGGGATATTTTATTTTATTTTATTCAACCCTTGTTTTGGAAGACATTCTAGAAATCTCTTCCAATAAATTATATGTTTATATCACTGTTCAGTGCTTTATCACATAGTAGCAACAATCCACAACAAAGTTTAATTATAATATATCAGGATATTGCAATAAATAGATCTAACAGGTATGACTCAAACATGATAGAAATTTATTCTAATCATCTAACAGTCAAAGGCAAATGTTACAGATTAGTGGGCAGTTCTATTCTACATAGTGATTCTAGAATTCAAGCTCCTTCCAACTTATGGCTCTGTCATTTCTTAAAGACTTGTCACCAATATTACACCTAGCTAGTATAAAGAAATAATGTGGACAGTGCAACATAAAGAAAACATAAGTGTTTAAGGGGGTGGATATCCCAATTATCCTGATTTGATTAATACATATTACAAGTGTTAAAATATCACATGTACCCGAAAATATGTGCATTTACCATGTATAAATACAAGAAAAAAATGAAAGCTAAATAAGAAACGTAGATGAAAAAAATTGGCATGCACTTCTGCTCACATTCTCTTGGTTACAAATTAGTCACCATGACCACAGCGAATAGTAAAGGCAGTTGAAATATGTAGTTCACCTATGTGCCTAGAAACAGAAGGAAGTGAATTTTTAATGAAGTATCTCATACAATAGTAATTATAGTCTTATAGATACTAATATGATGACACCAGAAAATATAAGAGTTTTGTTAGTAAAGATGATGGGAAGAACAGATGTAGCATAGGTAACAGTCTCTGCCATCTTATCATTAAAAAAAATTCAGAATACTATATAGAATAGCCAATCCATCTCTTAAAATTGTAAGCAATCGTTCCAGGAGAGAGATGACCAGAGTTCTAATCTAAAGTGTTTGTTGCTGCTGTTGCTGTGGTCTTTTGTATTTTAGTATTAAACTGCATGATCAGGAGAATATCAGTTAAACACTTTGCTTCCAATTCCTCATCTATAAGTTAGGAATAACTGCATCTTCTTGACCTATATCTGAAAAGTGTTGCAATAATCTAATAATAATATCATGCCAAAGTGTCTGAAAGAGACAGAGCAAGCATATGAGGATGGATTAAGACTTATGAAAACTAAATCAAGCTTTGAGCCAGAGAAAAAAACCAGCAAGGTAGCTTGTCATGATAGACATTATAGAGCTGTAACTAAGAATAAAAAGACCAATCTGCTACTTGAATGTACAAAAACATATTTGTTTGTGACAGTAATAGTGGTCTTCATAGCATAAAATGGATAGTAATGAACACTGGTAAAATATGGCAAATGCAGAGTGGCAACCAATGTGACAAGACAAAATTACTCCAAAAAGCTAAAATGCGACATCTGCCTTAGCGTCATAGTTAAAAAGGGCATACACATTACATTTGAGCAAGCTAAGTGAAAGAACCACCGTGCTCTTTCCTTTCTACAAAGTGCAATTCCACTCTGGAACAAAAAGTTGGTGCTTCTTTCTTGGATTGATAAATTCATTCAGGTATCTTAGGGAGAGCAATTTACACCTATTTTGGGGAAAGATAAAAGGCGACATCTTTACTTGAGTGAAAAGGATGACAGCAAGAGAAAGGAAAAATTGAGGAAACTTGACTTAAAAAGTCAACCCATTCTTCTCAAAGTAATTATTCTAGTTGCAGAGGTTTGATAGTGTGCAGGAACCAGAGTATCAGCTATAATTTGAGATGATCAATGTAGAAGTATTTGGGATCAAGGGAAAGAGCTAAGGGAGTTGTATTACACAAAGACCTGAGTTGAGCTACTATCCCTAGATCCACAATGATCATTCTGACCTTAACCTGCCTGCTCATTACCATTACCTGTATGAAAAAGCTATTTGAGTTAGGGCTGTGGACTAGAATATACTTATTGTTTCTGTTGGCCAAAAAAATATCTTCTGAAGAGTATAGAACGCTTTCCTTAAGCATTTATCTTATATATTTTATCCTTCTTTTTCACCTTCATTCCCAAATGCAGAAAAGACTAACTCAAAGTTATATCCAGGACAAGTACTTCTTGAATGCCTAGGGACTTAACTCTGAAAAAGTATCAGGCTCTTCCAGAAATCCCAAAGGCCTCATTGCCACTATACACTAATCAATTAGTTTCTAAACACTAGTAGTCAAATTGGCACCTGGCTGTGTAGATTGCTGGGCCTGCTGCAAAATCTATAAAATTGGAACCTGAGAATAGGTAAGAAACTTGATCTTTATATTTTTAACTAGACACTTTGGTCATCCTTATATGTCTAAAATGCTTAAGACAGTAGTTGTTAAACTGGGGTACAGAGAAGAATTGTCTGAAGAGATTATACATTGTTTAAAATATTATTTTCCTGGACTCTTTATTCAGTAAATAATGGGATAAAATTTGGCAATTTGTATTTTTAACAGCTCCTGAAATAATTCTGCTACCCAATCCAGGTACAGTAAGAGAGCTCTGAAGTAGCAGTAACTGGTCTTTTTGACAGAAACTTATTTTTAACACCCCCATTGTCATTCTCCCACTCATATACACTTTATTCAAATAATCAAAAATCAATTTAACAAATAACCAATTTACACAAGACTCAGGCTCCCTAGGTACCATTGCTGCCTTCAGGACCCCAGGGGAAAAATGCAGGCTTGGTGATACATAATTTAACGATCTACATTATTTAAAATTCACAACTGTTTTGATCATCCCACAAAATATGGGAGGAGGGGTATCATTCAGTGTTCATTGTAATACATTTGTTTATCAAGCTACAACCCAGGCATACTTATTCTGACAGTTTGTTTGAAGTTTATATATCTCTAGACGCAAATATATAATTTGTGCCACTGTTGATGGGAACTGTAGCCTTCCAAAGAGGGGCAAAGAGACCCCCAAGAATCTTGTAATGATGGCTCAAGAGAGTATATTGACAACACAAATGTTAGCACAATTATGTACTGTCTCCATCTGCCTCCTAGCCTGATATATTTAGGTGTGCTATTTATAAAACAACTGCATCTGCATTCACATATTGAGGAGGCTGTTGTAGAAGTAAATGTTTCTATCAGGTTTCTTTAACTGGCAACACAACAGGTTTATCAAAAAGTAGAACACAATAATCAAAGCTCTGTTTTCCTGTCATTGTTTTCAAGAGTGATAATGGACAACACAAGGAAGCAAGCAATCATGTGCAGAAACAGCAAAGACTTTCCAATTACTTCCCCCCTCCACTCTACTAAAAATGACCTGGTGAACACAAAATAGATAGGTAATAAAGGAAGACATTGAGCACTTATCGTGCATTTTGGAAATGTTTTGTGTACACTTTTTTCATTTCATTCTCACAATATTATCAAATAGGTATATTATTGTTATTATATTCTTCATCTGCATTTTACAGGTGAGAAACCTGAAGCACAAAAAGTTAAAGTAGTTTTTTACACTGAGTCAATAACAGACTGAATATAAACCCAAGCAGTTTAGATTCAAAGGCAGAACTCTTAATCACTAATGTATATTTCCTTCTAAGGAAATTCATTATAGTGGAAAAAGAATGTGTTTTAGAATCAGGTTGGAACCTACTTCCATCACTGCTAAGCTAGATGATCACGGGCAGGTTACTTAACTTTTTGAAGTCACAATATCTTTATCTGTAAAATGAGAATAAAAATAGTATAGTAAAGTCAACGTACATCGTGCACTTAAATTAGAAACTAACTTTAATATCCTAACCCCACAGTGACCCCAAGGTACAATTATACTTTGTGCAATCTGTATAACAAACAAATTTAATGACACATATTACATTTATGAAGACCTAATAAAAGAGATGTGGAGTAAACTATCAGACCACCAGGAACCCTTTAACATTCTCTTCTCAACTTCTATTCTCTTCTTGGGAATAGTTATATTAAAAGCAGTATAGGCCGGGCTCGGTGGCTCAGACTGTAATCCCGCGCTTTGGGAGGTTGAGGTGAGTGAATTGCCTGAGCCCGCAGGTTCGAGACCCACCTGGGCAACTTGGTGAGACCTCATCTCTACAATAAATAAAAAAAAAAAAATCAGCCGGGCGTGGTAGCGCACACCTTCAGTTCCAGCTACTTGGAAGGCTGAGGCGGAAGGATCGCCAGAGCCCAGCAGGTCGAGGCTGCGGTGGCCAGGAGCAGCCACTGCACTCCAGTCTGGGCGACTGAGTGAGACTCCAACTCAAAAAATAAATAAATAAATAAATAAATAAATAAATAAATAAATAAATAAAAGCAGTATGTTTTGAATTTTTTGGCACTTGAATATAGTGTTTTTGTTTTGTTTTTGTTGTTGCTGTTTTGCTTTTTTGTTTCTTCCTTTAGTTTAGCTCAGGAACTGTCAAACTTCAGTGTGCATAAGAATGATCATACAGGGGAATATACAGAAAGTCGTGCATACTTTTCCTTATGGGCCATGTAACGGATTTTGATAGCCCATGTTAACTGGTACAATCTTTACATAGTTGTGTGACGTTCAAATATCCAATGCCTAATGCCTCTACCCCTACCTTAGAACTGCTTTGAATACTAAGTGATAATATTTATGAGTACACTAACTAGTTCCTGGCACATAGTAGACATTAAAAATATCTAAAATGGAGTAGGGGATATCAGCAACATGATGGAATAGGACGCTCCAAACTATTCCCACTCCCATAAGTAAACACCTACACATGAATCAATTCTCTCCAAGAGAAATCCATAATCTAGTGAAAGACTCCTACACAACACACGACCAAGAAAATATTCACATCAAAACAGACAGAAAAAGTGGAGATACACTTTCACATTAACCCCACCAGCACAGTGCCTGAGACCTAGGGAAAAAATCCACAACTTCCAGCTTTTTCCAGAGGGGTTAGAAGTTTGTACCACACATGTAAGTGCACAACTTGTAAAGTCCATGTCTGTGGGTTTGGCTCCTAAATCATCGTGCTTGAAAATGGCAGGGACAGGGCTTCACAGAATTTCCCTCAAACACAATTAATAAAGGTAGATTTTTTTTTATTCAATATTTTTATTGTGATATTGTGGGGCACAGTTAAGGGTTAGGTACACAAATATGTCTCGTTCAGGCACCCTTGTTGATAAGAAGTGTACCCCCATCCCCAGACAGGTATTTATTACCATTAATCCCTCCCCCTATCCTCCCCCCCAATAGTTTTCCACCACTGTCAGTCTTTTTCTTGTGGTAATACGTTGGATGATCAAGGTCTACTATATGAGTGAGAATATGTGATACTCAGGTTTTTGTTTCTGTGAGAGGTCACTCAGTATTATAGACTCTAGTTCCATCCAGGTTGCTGCAAAATTCATGATTTTGTTCTTTTTTATGGCTGCGTAGTATTCCATTGTGTATATGTACCAGATTTTTTTAATCCAGTCCGCTTTGGATGGACAGCAAGATTGCTTCAAGGTTCTTGCTATTGTGAATAATGCTGCAATAAACATACAAGTGCAGGTATCTTTTTTATAAAGTGATTTGAGTTCTTCAGTTCCCAGTAGGGGGATCGCGGGGTCATATGGGAGGTTGGTGTTTAGAGCTTTTAGGAATCGCCACACTGCTTTCCACAGAGGTTGCACTAGTTTACACTCCCACCAACAGTAAGAAGTGTTCCCTTTTCGCCACATCCTCTCCAGCAACTGTTATTTTTTGAATTATTGATCCTTGCCATTCTGACTGGAGTTAGGTGGTATCTCAGAGTGGTTTTGATTTGCATCTCCCTGATTATTAGTGAGGTTGAACATTTCTTCATGTATCTGTTGGCTGCTTGGATGTCTTCCTTTAAGAAGTGTCTGTTCATATCTTTTGCCCATTTTATAATGGGTTTGTTTGTTTGTTTTTTTTCCGCACGTTTGAGTTCCTTGTAGAAATTTCATTAACTTTTCTCTGCTTATGAAGGTAATAGGAAAACTACACTAAAATAACTGCTAGAATCAGTAATCCATGTACCTTGCTTCTGTTTGCATTTTACCTTATATTTTATAGGATTTTGAAGTTTGAGTGACATTTTTGCAATAATATCAAATTACATTTTGAGAATATCATGTGATGTGGTCAGGACAGGGTACTAGTGATCCGCTATTTTTAAATAAAGAGTTGTAAACGGCCCTTCAAATAATCTGATCACCACAAAATAGTAACACATAGGTAATGAAAGGCTCAATTTGCCTGAATTATCTATAAGATTTCTACTAAATTCCTTTACCCCTACATGTTCTTTGTAGCCTACGTGACAAACTTTTTTTTATTAAGTTGTTGCTCTAAACTTCCCTTTTGCTCCCATTAGTATAGATACTAACTTATTGCATGTATAAACTTCTAAAAAGCATCTCTACTTTCTACAAGTGTATTTTCTTCCATTTGATAGCTGTGTTCCAGAATGAAGTACATTGCTAAGAGTTTCCAGGAAAATTTACTGTAAAAATATGAGAGAACCAGATCTTCCATTTAAAATGCCTTCCTGCTAAGAAAAACTGTCTGCACTTGAAGTGAATATGATTATTACTTGGGATGTTGAGAGGTGATTTTGATGGCACTCACATGTATATAGCACGTATAACAACACTCAGGAAGTAATTTCTTCCATGCAGTTAGAAATATTTCATATAGTATCTTACCCTTGCTAGACATGCAAATGATTAAGATGCCAACACAAAACCTTGTTCTTTGCAAAGATGCCCCCAAACCCACTAAGACAGATAATAAGGCAGCCATGTTTTGACTAAATCCAGGTAACCAAATGGAAAGCTCTGAAATAACATAGAAGCCAGAGTAAATTCATGTCTGCCTAGAGAAACCCAAATCACAACAGGATAGTCATTACCAGAATGCTATCAAATTCTGCAAAGAACAGGCTCTTGTTTTGACACATTCTCTTTGTAGCATTATTGATACACACACATGAATCTTTATATAATCAAGTTTGATTTCACTTATACGTGGAATATAATAAAGTTGATCTCATAGCAGTAGAGAGCAGAATAATGGCTACCAGAGGCTGGGGGAGGTGGGGAAGAAAGGTATGGAGAGTTATTGATCAAAGGGCACAAATTTTCAGATAGGAGGAATAGGTTTTAAGACCCATTGCACAGCAGGGGGATTATTGTCAATAACAATGTGTACTTCAAAATAACTAAGAGAGCAAATTTCAAATAGTCTCACCACAAAAAATTCTAGGTTAGTGAGGTGATGAATATGTTAATTAGCTTGACTTAATCATTCCACATTGTGTACATATCCAAATATCACATTGTATCCCCTAAATGTATATAATTACACGTCAATAAATAATAATATTAATAAACTGTTTTCAAATGCATTGCTGTGGAAAAAAATAAATGAGAATGACTGGCTTAAAGAAAAATACAAAGTAAATACAGTAGTGATGATCCCCAACAAAATATATATGATCCCCAACAAAGTATATATGAGTATATAGAGCTGGCAAGAAGTACTCAAGTATAATGCAAAGTCATCTACCCTCAAATTCTCCTGATTCACATAAAGTTTGATTATTAAAAGTAAAAATAGGGACTTAACATGTTAAGATAGTAGGTTTAAATGGAAAAAATGTGCTGTTTAGTTACAGACCTAAAAAAACCCTGTATTTCAAAAACAAAAAGCTATCTTTTTATAGGTTGCTAAGATTCAATGTGGAGTTTGTTATTATGACTGAAATGACATTTTTAAAGAAATATTTCTTCGAGGTTTAAAAATATGATTGCGTACATTGGTGTTATAGGTACAGCATAGTATTCTGCAACTCAGAAAAATTTTTTAGTTTCAACAAAGGTCATAACAAATTGATATCTTTAACATCAAGTTTTATTACATTTTAGGAAAGAAATAATTTCTCCTAGTCATATTTTCTCTTTTCAAAAAATCTACATTTAAAACAACTCAAAAGTCTTTGAAATCATTCCATTAATTACAACTGAGCTCTATTTATTAAAAAACAAACTTTCTTAAATTATTATTATTTTTTCTTGATTCCCTTAACATTTTTTTTTTGGTAAAATATGAGGGGGACCACCCAAAAAATGGTATTTTTTTGTTTGTGTGTTTAGGCCCCTTGTAGTATGGGCATCCCATTGGCATCAGTTTACCAGCTAGCATTGTTGTGAGAGGCTGCCTTAGGCTTCAGTGAATTTTTTTGGAGATTCTTTCAATGTGTTTGCCCATTTCATGATGGGTGATTTACAAGCATACCTACCCACACTGCACTGAGTGTTTAGCAGTTTTTGACCAAAAAACATCATGACCCCTGTGTCCCACCCTCCCTATTCACCCACTCTTGTCCCCTAAGCAACTTTTTTGTTTGTTTTCCTGGATGAAAAAAGTCCTTAAAAGGAAACATTTTGCTGATGTGGAAGAGGTGAAATAGAAAACGGTAGAAGCACTAAAAGGCATCAAAATTGATGAGTTCAGAAACTGTTTTGAGCAGTGGAAAAAGCGTCTCAATAGGTGTATTGCATCAAACAGGGAGTACTTTGAAGGTGACTAAAGCTTAAACGTGTAAGAATAAATATGCAATTTTTTATAACTAAATTACAGGTTTTTTGGGGTCTCCCTCATAGTTGCATTTATCTATCTGGCAATTCCATGCAGGCTTGGTTTCATTTAATGCCAATATGCAATAGTCATTCCTAAGTTCTTACCTTCGGTCTCAGTCTTCCCTCTGAGACCCATGCCTGAATTTCTTATTCTGTTATCTCAAATTTTTAATTTTAAATTTTCTTTCCTCTAGATAGCCTAGCAAAACAATTTTAATTAAAAATAAAACAATACCTGTTCTATCACCAGTGTCTTTTGTTCTAGTTAATGCACCCTGCCAAGATTTTTCTTTTTCTTATACCACTTTCCTCAGTCCAACAGTTCTCAAGGCCTGTCAGTGGTGCCTTGGAAATGATGATCATTGTCATCTATCTGAGTACTCATTGTCAGTGGATAACTTCAGAGCTCATCGTATCTCATTTAAGTTACTATGATAACATACTGATCCCAGTTCCTTTTTTACATCTTGTCCACATCTCCTTTTTATTTTTTATTCACTTATCTTGTCGATTTATCTTTAAAAATGTTTGAGACTTCTTTTTTCTTGCAGAAAAAATGTGCAAAGACTCTGGCATGCATGCAAAGCTCTTCAGAGTCTGAGAGCAACCTTGTCAGCTACTTTTCTTGTCACTTCACCTCTATAGTCAGAACTTAAAAAGAAATAAACCTAACCAGTATCATAATGTGGGCCATGTAAATTCACCAATATACAGAAAGTTTCTCATAATTAATATATGTGTTTATCTTCCAATGATAGTTTGTCAGTTAATTTTTAATTTAATTTCTAAAACTTTAATATATGTCTAATGTTAAATAACAAATTGAATTTTTTCTTTAAAGTTTCTTAGAACTTTTTTTAACTTTTTGTATGAAATAAAAAAACCTCATGTAGATAGAGCAGGCTTACTTATAGGTTTTATCAATAGTAAAGGAGATAAAAGATATTTTCCTTTTCACATGTTTAACAACATAAGTACTGATTAACAGAAAATATTGTTCTCCTAAAATCTCAAAGGCATCCTCACACTAGAAAGCAGGGCCTACTTATTAGAAATTATTTTATCTCTTCCTTATATAATTATCTTTATTTTAAAAATGCAAGAAATTAGAGAGTAAAAAGATATCCTAAGAAGGAACAAAGATTTTCATTATATATAGATTATTTCTTGAGTTCTCAGATTGCTATAAATTAAAAGGCTTTGAATAAAATATTCTACTGAAGATAGAAAAATACCTAGAAAGATTGCCAACACAATTGTTTCTAACAGTTAGAAATTTCTCCTGAAGCAAGCACATAGGTTGCTATTTATGTTAGAGTCTCTTAGCTATAAAAATATAACAGTTGTAATAAAAACTTAGAACAAATATCTTCAGTGTTAAGCTTTGAGAAGCACAATAGAAGTCCATAGGTTTTTTATTTTTTATAGCACTTAACCATTAGCTACTACATAAGAATCCAATTAATGTGGTAATGTCAGAAGATCAAGACTAGTATCTGCATAATATCTTTGTTTCCGTTTACAATAACAAACTGTCCAGAGTGTGATGTTAGGTAGGGTGAAGTGTATTATTTCATCTGCAATTTAATTAAATCTGTGAGACACAAAGGGGTTGTATAAGGGAATTTAATTCATTTCTGGTAGTTAATAATCCTATTTTGGTAATAAGTTTGCATATTTATTTTATTCTATTTACTTTGTTTATATTGGTCAATGCTAAAATAAACTAATAGGTGCTAATGTTTTGATTGTAACTTTTTAGTTCAAATCAAATAAAAATAACACATACCATTTTAAAAGATAATTAAGAAAACACACCCACTTTCTTTTTATTTTTGTGGCTGTCAGTTTTCCCAGAGTATTAAGACTAGGTTACAGTTTATGTGAAAACTATGATTAGATTTATTGCCTCAAATCACTATATGGGTCAACAAAACTCAGGCCAAGAACTTTAAAAGTACCCTCTCAGATACTGTTTATTTATCATAGAAGTCAGTTATTCCAGATCTTCTAAGTTTGGTCCTGGGAGTTCTTACTACTGACTTTAGAAAATTAGGCCCGGCTGGAAAGCAGACATTTGAAACATACAACTAAAGACAGAAACCTAGCCTTGGCAGAACATTTTCATCTATTCATATTTCTCTCAGAGCAGGCAGGAAAACTTGACTAATGATGCTATTTCAACATTGATGTTAACAGGTAATCATAGATAGTCTCAAAATTAGAAACAGGTGTGCCAACATGGTTGAATGAGCAGAATGGAGAACAATCTCTTCTGATTATTACTGTACATAATGATTCCTTCATAGCTACTTCTGATGAGTATTATGTTCAATCTTATAGTAAACATAATTCCATCTGGATTGTATATCATGAAGGAGCCATAAAATTGAGATATTATTCCTATGTGTTAGAATAAAAGCTCATAGGTTACTATAATTTAATTTAAACTGGGTGTAAAAATTGCCCATTCATTTTGGTATTTCAAATACATTAATTATGAAATAGTCAAACTAAGGTAATTAGAAAAACCATCAATATGATGATGCCTGAATCACTGACTGATAATACCTTTATGTTAATGTGAAATTACATTTTATATGGGACACACATAGACAACATGAAATAATCCAAAAATAAATGATCTAGTAATGATTTTTTAAAAAATTACTTAAGCCTAAATATGTGTTGGTGTTATATATATATATAAGTGAAACACAATGCTTTTTGTTAATGTTCCCTCTTTAATAGTACTGTTTCCATTACTTTTGTTTTTCTTTTTATTTCAATAGTTCTAGGGGGTACAAATAGTTTTTGGTTCAGGCTTTAAGTGTACACACCACCTCCACCATGTTTCTGTTATTTATAATTAATTTAACCATATGATGTATTCTGTTTTACCTCATTGGCTATAGGTGTAGGTCATATAGTAAGAAGATAAGTATTACTGTTGGCATATTTCTTTATGCATCAGATATGAGGTTTAAATTTTGTTTCCATGTACAATAACTAATTTGTTATTCCAGATGTTAATTTTTAGACATTCTCTACTGTAACTTTTCAAAAATATACATATATAGACACATCAATGTTCTTGAATGCTATTTGAGTTAGGAATGTAGTGGTTTTACCTCTTAAAATAGTGGACTACATTATTCTGTCTCATATTAAATTTTGGTAAAAACAGTATAACTAAGTTTATCTTTTCCTTCCATTTTGATTCTCTAGGGGTCCTTTACTCTTTGCATAATTTCCCCCAGAAAATCTCATTTGTAGTTTATGACTTCACGTATCACTTCTCTACCAAAGGTCTCTAAATCATTGTCCATAATTAAGTCATTTTCTCACATCCACAACTTCAACTATTTACTGGACATAACTACCTACATATTCCATAGGTGATCCTAGTCAGTTTGTCCAAAATTGTTTATTTTCTCATACTATCACTTCTCTAGCCAGAATTTGCTGTTTCCTGAATTCCTGATTTGGATTAATGGTACCTTCTCATCTATCCAGTCTTCTGAGCCAGAAACTTATACCATGTTCAACACTCCCCCTTTTTATTGTTGTATATCTATAACCCAGGGCAGAGACTTACACCTTTTTGAAAGAATAAAAATTTTAAAGAATGTTCTATTGCATGCCTTCTATTTACTAGGTTAGATACTAAGATAAGTGCTGAGGATGTATCAGTAAATAAAATAGGATCCCTATCCTGTGAGGCTTACAGAGATATGGGGAAAGACTAGGCAAAAGGAAGAAATAAAATATACAGATATAAAGATAATTTCAGAGACTGATAATCTTTAATAATGAAATAAAATTAGATGGTATAAAGGAATGATTGGAGATAAGTGTCCAAGAGGGAGGGTCTTCCTGAGAAAAATACATATGCCAACAAACCATCAACATAATGTGACAAAAAAGGCAGTCCTGTGAAAGCACAGAAAAAGTGTATGCATGTGTATGTTTCTGGGTGTGTATGTATGCATACTTGTGTGTCCACATTGCACAAAAATACATCCAACACTTGATATGAAACTTTCCTTGCATCCAATGATCTCTGACTATGCTCTCTAGGATTTGGTTTGATTGTGTCATGTAAGCATTCACATAAACTAGAACTTCACTTACTACAAGAAATTACAACACTTAGTTTTGCTGGCACAATGAATATACTTGAATGCTATTTGAATTAGGAACGTAGTGGTTTTACCTCTACCTAGAGAGCAATGTTAAAGAGACATACTCTCTAACATTGCTTTCTAGAAGTAAATCCACTGTGAACTTAATCAGCTCTCTGGCTGTTAGGGTTTCATCAGTGAGAAACACTGACAAGGGTTTGGAGATTGAGCAATGAGAGTCCCTGAGCTATTTATTTCCTGATATTATTTTCTTGCTATGTCATGGTCTGGCAGTTGTGGTGTTTCTCCACAGAAGAACCTGGATCGTGTTAGACAGCCCCTCTCCCAATGCCTCAGTTCTCTCCCACTGCCCCACTGGGCTTCTGGTGGCAATGATTTCCCTCTCTTGCTCCTCCTGCGTGTATCACCATCTCATCTTGATTTCCTCAGCCCACACCACACCTATGCAAGTAGTCCCTTTATTAAATGCTCCTCAATGATTTATCTTGAACATATTGTTGCTCTCCTGCTGAGACTCAGAATGACAATGTGTTGGGACAATAGGTGAGCAATGATTATACTTTATTTTCCTAATTTTTGTTTCTTAAATATTGAAACTGTATGTGGTTGTTGTTGGTGGTGGTGGTAGTGGTGGTGGTGGTATTGTTGATCTAGTAGTCCAAGCCACTATTATCAGTTTTTCCCAAATTCTCCAACACAAGAATACAACCCCTTGAAATTTCCTCCATACAGTCACATCTATTAAGTGTGTTATCTATTAATATCTCCCCCAGGCCGGGCTCAGTGGCTCAGCCTGTAATCCCATGCTTTGGGAGGCTCTGGTGAGCGGATTGCCTGAGTCTGCGGGTTCGAGACCCGCCTGGACAACTTGGCGAGACCTCATCTCTACAATAAATCAAAAAAAAAAAAAAAAATAGCCAGGCTTAGTAGTGAGCGCCTGTAGTTCCAGCTACTTGGAAGGCTGAGGCGGAAAGATCGCCGGAGCCCAACAGGTGGAGGCTGCGGTGGCCAGGAGCATGCCACTGCACTCCAGTCTGGGCAACAGAGTGATACTTCAACTCAAAAAAAAAACCAAAAACCAAAAAAAAAAAAAAAAAAACCAATATTCCCCCCCAGACACCTTTCTCCTGGAGATTTCTTTTTCCAAACTGGAAAGACTGTTTTCCAGGTCTGCTACAGCGTCATCCTTTTATCTCCCTTCTATTTTACATGTATCTTCATGATCTGATTTGGTTGGATATGAAACTTTCTTCAGAATTTTGCAGGCTTTGCTCCCCTTTTAGTGTTGAGGATAGCTTTTGCTGGTTGACGTGCGTTGGCTTTCTGATTCTTTATATGTGACCTTTCTCCCCTCCCTGGAGTGCTTCATTTTTCTCTTTATTTAATGTGTTCTAGAATTGTCATGGTAATAAATTGATGCTTTTTGTTAAATTTACTGTTCTGGTAACTTTATGTGCTCTTTCATTCTGGTAATGCACATTCTTCAATTCTGAAAAATATTCTCTTTCTCAGGATAATTTATTTCCGTCTATTTTCTCTCTTTCTCTAACTCCCTTTAGACAGATGTTGACCATCCTAAATTGACCCTCTACTTCTAATTTTTTAAACCTTTCCACTTTATTTTCTATTTATTGTCTATTTTTAAATAAACTTCTGAGTGACTTAACAAATAATCTTCTAATTATATTTTTAAATATTTAGAAATTTTTAAAATGTATACTATAATGTAGAGTACATTTTTATGTTCTATGAGTTCTTTTACATACATTTGTTTCTTATTTCAAGGATGAAATACTATTTTTCTTTATCTCCCAGTTTTGTATTGCCAGACTATTTTTTCTACCCAGGTAGGATATGGGAGGTTTATTATATAGAGAAGTAGAAGCAAAAAGTTTCTAAACCAAAGAAGGTTTCCAGGTTGAATAGCAGTAACAATATACTAAAAATGGGCAGGATAATTACAATCTTTAGACTGAAGGTTATATGTCCCTGCTGCAGGCTGCTTTTTTCAGTTTTTAGCTCCCAGAATGGAGACAGTATGGTTATGTTCTTCATTCAAGAGACTAGAATCTTTTTCTCAGAAACTGAGAAGTTAGAGAGAAAAAAAATTTCGATAGATCTTGGCACTCAAATATCAGAAGGCATAGAACAGAAGGAAATTTTAAAGCAAAACCTAGCTCATTTCTTAACACTTTGGTACACAGTGAAAACTCTGGTGCAAAAATGATAATCTAAAATATATGAATGGAAAGATTGCATTTTTCTATCATAATGACAATGTAAGTCATTAAAGTTTACACATTTAACCCTTTAAAATTGGTTAAAAGTGTTAAACGACTCATGCTAGATGCTGTGGCTTTGTGTGTGTGTGTGTGT